>JASVEL010008379.1:0-144041 GCA_032618575.1 Nicotiana noctiflora | reverse complement strand
TAGGAGGAAGTCCAAGAAGAGACCACTTTCATCACTCATTAGGGACGTACCAAACATATGTAAAATAGTGCCTTTTATTTAATATGTATTTCTTATAAATAATTTTTTTCTTTGTGCCTTGTCTTGCGCCGAGGCTGTATGTATCTCAAAAATTTATACGAGTCCTTTAAGATAACTTCCCGTCAAGTAATTTTAGATTTATCTCGTTATATTTTATAAAAACTACAAGCTATGTCCATTTATAAGTAGCTCATTATAAAAATTTGAGATTTGGTGGTATAGAATTTGAGATTAGATTTATCCCATGTTTGGTTCGATGTATAACTAAATCCGGTATAAAATAATAGCAAAAATTAGGATTAAATTGTCCCATCTCCTATGAGGGATAACTAAATGATTCCGGGATTATTTTATAACTAGGATAACCTTGTCCACGAACAAAATAGAAAGATTGTTTCCGATAGACACCGACTCAAGTAAACAAAAAGAAAAAGAAAAAGGAAAGAAATAACAACAAGCAATAATAAGAAAAGAAACATTAACAATAATAAAACTCACAAATAAATGCACCCTTTATATAACTAATTTGTTATGAGATAATAAAAGAAGAAGAACAATATTACAGAAAAAGAGAGAGAGGGAATTCTCATTGAATTTTGGGATGAATTACAATGGAATACAATCATCTATTTATAGGGAGATGGTGGCTTAGCCACCAAGTAATAAACCCTAGAATCTATCTAAACATGGACATTCACCATAAATAGAATTCTATTTATAACACTCCCCCTTAAATGTTTATTCAACAGATAATGTGCTTCGTTGAAACCTTAACTAAAATAAAACCAAGTGGGAAAAAAATTATATAGAAGGAAAAAGAGTACACATATCTAATAATACGCCTTTTGGTTGCCTCGTTAAAAACCTCGCAAGGAAAACCTAGTGGTACAAAACCTTGTAAGGGAAAAAGAGTACAACGCGCATTAACCCCCCCCCCGATGAGAGCCTTTACATCCCAATCTTGTGTACTAGTTTCTTGAAGGTTGACGTCGATAAAGATTTTATATCAGCTTCAATATATTTTTATAATGACATAACATAGAGATCTCTTCATTCATATATTCATGTACATGAATCTCTCATGAGATATTACGAAGTGTTATGTCATGTGATCTTCTAGATCACTTGCCTCCTTTATTATGATCATTTTGATCATCTGCTCATCTTCTTTATCAAGAAGTTTATTTGAAACCGATTATCTATATGTTTTAAGCTTACCATAGACTTTGTCCTTCTAGGACTTATTATAATATGAACATTTGCAGTGAGAATACAGTTACTTTTTTTGAGTGAGCAAATGCGTCTGGCATGCTTTGCAATATATTGCAAATGAATTATCCTTTTTATGAACTTCACGTTCATATTATTTTATTCGAGGATCTATATGTATAAATAATAATTCATTCCATTTAACTTTTCTCGACTGTTGCCCCCTCATGTTAGAAAAAATAAATTGTTTCCTCAACTTTGAGAACTCATCTTTGTGCTTTATGGTGTTAATCAAAATATACACCGCACATCAATAATTATGTGATGGAATTATTTGGTTCCTGACCTAAACCACTTGTGAGGGGAGAATGTAATATACTTTCGTATATAACGTATATCGAACTGATATACAAAACTTTGTTCTCACAAGCAATAATTTAGCTATTAAGTGGAGGCACTCAATAAATCATTTTGCTAAACCAGCTGTGATGTAGACCAACTTATCAAGATGAACTTCTTGAATAGAAAATCTGGAAATTATGCTCTAAATCAACTTATTGAGCAAGTTACCTCGCACACACCAGCCAGGTTGCGGGTTAATAATTGCACATGTAACCATCTCATAGATGCATCTTATATGGTATACATGGCGGATGAATGGGCCCATATTCACCTTTGATATTTCCAGTATTCATGGGATTCAATTCCAATTTTAATTGATCTATTAATTAATGAGAACATGCAATGTGTAAGAGAATACGTAAAGAACTTTCTAGTTCTTTAATACTTACCCATGTAAATTCTCTTTTATTTTTGCACATCATACTTGAATTAACATGGCTAAACCAATTATGTCAACTGGATAAATTATCAATATTGATAAACTTCAGATTTACACCACGATGTGTGCAATTATGAATAAACTCCAAGTTTATTATGATATGGGGTTTTATATCAATATCCACTTCATTGTGGTAATAGAAGATATTATTTCCTTTATTTATAGTCTCAATATAATCAACCGCTTTCGCGTATACTTTGAAAACTGAATAAGTTTCTTTGAGACTTACTACAACACTATACCACATTGATAATCAATTGTATTTTTCCAAAGTAGTAATAATTGTCTCTTCCAAAGCTCTCAATTAATTTGGTACTACCACATATTCATCAACATCCATAAGGTGAATATCTCTTTTAAAGAGGAAGTTATACCATTAAGGTTATGGTCAAAATTATATGCAAGATCTATTTCTTGCATTAGTGTTATTCTTTAATAATCACATTACCCAAATATTTGGGCGCACAATGGGTACGTGTAATGACCATTCATGACATAATAATGATATTATTTTCGTATATCATATCAAACCTCCGTCTAGAGGTGAGTGTGGTATATTCACTACTACTAGCACGTTCATATTCTTCCAAGAATAAATCAGATGTTGTCACATTCATATCATGAATGGACCATAATCATCTATATGTGCTTAATAAAATCTCATGTCAAATCGATGACAAATATTACTTTCACAGAGTGAAGGGTTATTTTGAGAATCCTTATTATTCTCATTATCATAATGATGACAATTATAATTTCATCTATTGTCACGTCCACATCCATTGATACCTTCACGGTACTAATTTTGTCTTCTTTCAGACTTATCATATAGTGCTATCACATTCTCTTAAGGGAATGAGAATGGAGCAAATTTAATGGGACGGATTTTCACTTTTTGTGCACATGATCATACATGACTTTGATTATGGCAAGGCATAGAAATTTTACCACTTCAGGTGGTTATAATTTCTTACAAACTCCATTAGAGTTATAATCAAACTTTATTGTCTTTGCTTGTATATAAAATCAAATTATAATATTTCAAGAATTTAAAAGAGAAAAATAAGATTAAATACTTACCTTGAATTAAGAATTTACTCCCAAAGCATGGAAATCCCTTGTCTTTTGACTTTTGCAGGTGAAAACCGTACATATCTACCGCCTTTAATATATCTCATTGTGAAGGCTCATCAATGGACAACGTGATGGAATTTTAAAGAAAGATAGTGCCAGCTTTCATGATTAAGCCTCTATTCATACAGTTGCATTGGCAAAGCCAATGCACAATTGTCTAATATAATATCCAAGAAACCAGAATGAGTTTATCTTGATTTCAGCTGCGGGTGGTACCATCAAGCTCTCAAAGACGAGTATTAATATAGGCTAAATTTTAATAGATAATTAGAGATTTGTGCTGATAACGTGTTATGAAATAATAAAAGAAGAAGAACAATATTACAGAGAAAGAGAGAGAATTCTTATTGAATTTTGGGATGAATTACAATGAAATACAATCATCTATTTATAGGGAGATGATGACTTAGCCACCAAGTAATAAACCCTAGAATCTATCTAAATATGGATATTCACCATAAATAGAATTCTATTTATACCATAATTCAATATATTCGACCATTATTTTTTCTTACAATTGTAAAAATTTTGGAACAAAAAGAACAAAAAGAAAACGGATAGGGTTTGGCAATGGATCTTGTTTCATTAATGCCCGCAACTTGCAAGTAGCACTTGTCCTAGGAAACGTAGATCAGTCCGATCCCTTAATGGATCGGGCCATCAGGAGTCGGTTCAGTATGGGTCCCCGAATCCGATCCACTAAATCACCAATTGGCGCCTCAGCTTTCAAAATACTCTTCTTAGCTTCATTTCAAAAGCACTAAATACATCATCAATCAGAGATATATACCAACAGACAGGCGATTCAGATAGTGTATTCAAAACCCTAGGATCGCGCTGAGCCCGTGAACAGAAAAAGGAAGGAATAATGATGCTGAGAACACCACCATTGAAGCGAAGGGCCCAGAGCAAGCAACCTGAAGATGACAGTCCGAACTCCGGCAATCGGCAGCTCATCATCTACGAGGATACGCCGTTACCAGAATCTTCTCACGATCATCCTGAAACTTCAGACCAAATGCTCTGCACTTACCAATGCCGCCAAATGGTACTCATTCATTCCGCACTTGAGAACATTTTTGTGAATTTTTTGCTATTGCGGGTGCTTATTAATTTATGTTAAAAGAGTTAAGACTTATAGGGTAAATGGTCTTACGAGCTTGGGTTGATTCCTTGCTGAGCTTTATGTTCAAGCTTTATTCATTTGTCAATGAATTTTGTCTTGGATGTGTATCCCAACCACCTAATATAGGGTAAATGGTCTTGCGAGCTTGGGTTGATTCCTTACTGATCTTTATGTTCGAGCTTTATTCATTTGTTTGTTAATTTTGTCTTGGATGTGTATGCCAACCACCTAATTGATTCTCGAGTCAACTTGAAGCCGAACTACTATATGACTAATTAATCACTTGTAAAGCTTGTCTCATAACCTTGTGAGTACATTATTTTTGACTTTTCGGTTTACCACTTGTATACAGGTGTTTTATCCCCCCCCCCCCCAACACACACACAGAGATAAAATCTTCTTATTGTATTAAAACAAATTATAAGTACATGTCGGATGAACTCAAATTGAGCTAATCTTTTTGTAGCGCATATGTTTGTCATAGCCCAAGCCTATGGCACGTATTGTCTGTTGTGGTCAAACATGACCTCATAGATTTATCCTTCGGACTACGCCGATATATTTGTGCTTTCTTATATAACACTTCACTCATATATCCCTTTTTGATGTTGGGATTTTCTTAAGGTGTCATATTAACCCATTCTTCGGAAGCTTGCCAACCTAGAAGCGTGCTAATCCTTCTATTTGATACGCCCTCAGTAGCCTGGTCTATGTCATTGACATCACATATACCCCCTAGGGACTCAACCTACACCGAGGTTTGTTTGCACCGCTATTGTACTGCTCCACTCTGGCTTTGGTACAATATTTGTCACTACACATGGCACATGATTCATTCAAGATGGATATATTCCAAACCACAATAAAAACAAATGAACTCACAAAATCACAACTGTCAAAACAAGACCAATTAGTGAATAAAGAGTAAAAAATGAGCATAAGAATTACTAACAAGATCGTTGTTCTCAATTCTGTTCAATCCTGTAAAAAAAAATCTCATTTCAGCTCACATGCCAAACAACAAAAGTCTAAGTATATTGGTTCTAGACAAGCGCAAGGTGGCCAAGGAGAAAATCTCAAAACTTACACATATTTTCAGGGAGACCCTCCTACTTTGTTGTTATTGTGTAATTGCGTTGATGATAATGCAACATTTTAAGTTTCTGAGGTTCTAATTTGGATAGATACTTTTTCTGATGATTTGATATGCGTGGATGGATAATATTTGTCGGTTTTTGATGGTGATATATGACTTGGTAGATTGACTTTATTTTGACTTTTTAGTTGGAGCTTTTTATTGTGAAAGTTTAGTGATGGTGTATATATGATGTTTTGATTATGCAGTTGGGATTCCGTAATTGCTAATTTTTTTGTGATTATGTAGTTGGGATTCCGTAATTGCTAACATTTCTTCTTCACTTAGGTGTTAATCTCATTTGCTATTACTATATCTTTCATCTCCCCCCCTTCTTCTTTCGTTCCTTGTTTATATTGCTGAAAGATAAAGATAATTTCCTAGTCGGTATGAATGATAGGTCCTATATGCAGTTTTTCCTTTCATTGATTACACCGAATGACAGAAGATAATGGAAGGCCTCTAAGCTAACTAATATATTCCTGCAAGTTAGTATTCATATGTCTCTTGTGTTGATTAATGACTGCTCAATGGGTCCTTGTTGATTTTGTACTCAGTTCTTGGGTTTTTCTTCATGAATTTGCTTATTTTTATACAAATTATTATCAGGTGAAGTCAGAGTTTTTTGATGCCTTAAGCAGTGCAGAAAAGCAAGCTCGTGATTCCCAATCCAAACTTGAAATGCTAAACAATGAGTATCTTAAAGCCGGTGAGTCATTAGTATGCAGTTTTTTGAATATGGTTGCCTAGTTTAATGCTTTGTTTCCCCTTGTCCTTTCAACAGTCTGTTTAAAAATTTACCTACTTTGACCGTACAAGTTTATTCACCGGACAATTAAGATATTCTGATTTTTTAAGCCGCCAGAGTTCTATGGTTGAAACATCTATAAAGCAAAGCTACAATTTGCTCCTTCGCTAAACTAATCTTATTTGTACGGTTCAATTGTTCCTGATTGCAATTGTTAAAGCTTTCTCTTTTTGTAACTTATGTGTGAGCTCTAGCAACTTAACCAATAAACAAAGCAACTTTACCAGAAAACTAGCAACTTCTGAAAGCTTGGCTGAACATTGCATTAGAATCATTCTAATTTTTGGTGAGTGCCTAGGTGGGTGTGAAGAGTTAATTTTGCTTTATCTCTTCTAGATCCTTGATATTCCATGGTCTGTTCTTGTTTCTTTTTACGTGGGATTCCAGCACATCTGCAGTGCTTTTCCTTTAATATAGATCACACTGTACTGATCAATACGAATAATGTTGTATGACATTGTCCTACTGACACCAGAAGTTTGGTTTACATTTTACAATTGTCTAACTATGGAATTTTTCATATTGGTATAATTGTATTCTGGGGAAACTCTAGCTTTCATGACGAAGTTGGCACTATTATGGAGAGCAGATGTTACACTACTTGGAATAATATTGTTTTCATTTGAATTTCTTATGTCTCCTAATCATGTGTTGAACGTCCTTAGTAATTAAAGCATGTTTTTTTCTTATACATTGGTAATTGGTAATTTCCTTTGTATTTATTAAATTCTATTTTTTTTTCCTATTCACCAGCAACCCTTTTCTCCACAGGAAGGACAATGACTATATGGTTTAAAATTCACCTTTTTGGGGCAATGACCCCTTCAGTGACTGTATTGATTTTAATTTGCATGATGACATGAATTGCACATGCAGATGCTGAAAGGAAGAAATTTCGGGATCAATTCCTCAATTCAGAGCAAGAACTAGCTGCTGCTAAAGGGCGTGAAGAGGCTCTGCAGGACCAGGTATTGAAGGAGGTCAACGCTTCTCAAGAACGGCTCAGAAAACAGTTGCAGCTGTACAGTGAACTTGAGGTGCTGATGTTTTGTTATATTCCATTATTTGTATAGTTTTCCCTTCCTTTATGTCACATTCTTGAGATGAATCAGTGGGTTCTCGTTGGTTTGTGTCATGTTCATGTTTGGTCTAATTTGTAAAACTAACTTAACGATACACAAATATTTTTGGTAAGTGACTTTAATATATGATAATTCTTCCAAGGAAGAGAAACAGATTCTTAGATATCTTTTTTTTTTTAACTTAAAGAGATTCTTAGGAAAGATCTCTATTGATTAATAGGAAAAATATCACGGTCTGAGGACAATAAGCAATTTCCACTTGCAATAAGTTTGATTAATGAGATCCTGATAAGTAAGAAGCCAGCCAGACATTATCTTAATCTGATTAGATGATTCTCAAACTTTATTACATTTTTTGCTTCCAAATGAAAAGAAGGTAGCAGAGACCATAATGTTCAAGTTGTCATTATAATGACACTGATTTATGACTTGTAATGTGTACGTACGTCTACATTGTTTCTTGACGTGTGCTGGCTTGGTCCTCAATGCTCAATGCAAATCATACTTTAGTCGTAAGTCTTAACATTCCCCCAATTCTGGAATCCTGAAGTATGAGAAGAGGTATAAGCAGAATGAGAGCAGGTGTTTTCTGTTAGTGCCTTTTAAAGTAACACTCTGAGCGACATAGCCCACTCCAGAATGTAAACACGCCTAAGGGGATTTATCATTTGACTTCTGAATGGCATGGATGGAGACTTATCTTAAGTTATTCATTTTTCTATTTGAGCCTTTCTTTGGTAGCTTTTATGAATTCTCAAGGAATTTAGTCTTTATAACTTTCTAGATTATCTCGTTGTAGTCTATGATGTGTTTTATCAACTATCTCATTGTCTTGTAGGGAAAGTTCCAACATGAGATGAATCTTCGTACAAAAGCTGAGACATCAGCTGCTGCATCAGAAGAGAAAGCAAGTCTTCTAGAGAGAAAGCTTAGTAGTGTGTCGGAAAGCATAGAAAGAGAGAAAAACCGCCTGCAGAATGATCTTGAGCAGCTGAAAAGTGAATCCAAGTTTTCTGTGTCAAAAATAAGTAAAAATGTAAGAAGTTGCTCTGTGTGAAACTAACTAAAGGTGCTAGTTTTACAACTAATATTGTTACGTTGCAAGCTTGCTCTGCATGAAGTTCAATGAAATATCTATAGTGTTATAAATTGAAATCAAGTGTTATATCCAAATTCTAATCTGCTTTTATAGCTTGAAAGAATGGAACTCAGAGCTGCCAATGCTGAGAAAGAGTCAGTTCTGCTGAAGGAGCAGCTGGAAGAACTAAGGAAGAGATTTGATGAGGTCAATGCATCTTCTATCCTAGAATAACTGCTTTGTTTGTCTTAAATGTCACCCATGAAGCCACACAAGCGTATGCTGGAGCAAGCAGAGTGGAGGTCTATCTAAATTTTTTGTTGTTGTTTTTTATATGATGTTTTTTGACATTTTAAAATGTGCTTGCATAAGTTGTTGAATGGTCGACCAACGAGTTCTTCTATGGACTTGCAACATAACATTTACTGCTTCATTTGAAAGTGAAGGTCTAATTGGAAGATGGGAATGACCTTTACACAAAACGTGGGTGTTAACTGTTATGGTATGGGTATTCTACAAAATAGGTCCTGTAGATTTGCATGTGGGGATTGGTGCTTAAAAGTCTTTAATATTTGATCTTTTGTAATGGAACGGATTCTTGTTTTTGCAGTTGTGCATGTATTTGCTTGGCATAAATTGATTAGCATATTATGTAAAAACTTTTCAGGGGAAATATGTTGCAAGTGTGACAGAGTGCCTAGAGTTTTTAGTTGCAGTTGTCTGTATGATTTATAGAAGTTATAAATGTGCTAAATTTGCATTTACCCTGTCCTAATGTTGCTTCTATTGCATAGTTAGTCACTATGTGTGTAATTTTTGCACTAGTATCTGGTTGATGCCATATTTGTTATGTAGGTTAACAATTGAGGAACATGCATTCAGATATTACATTGTCTGCTATGTCAGACTGTGGTCTTGCATGTTTCTTCTGTTTGTTAGTTTACCATGTTTGGCATTATCGAATTATTATGAAATTATAATTTTCTCTTGTTTTTTTTTTCCAGTGCGTCCAGCAGAGAATTGAAGCAGAGAAGAAACTCTCAAATTTCACATTTCAAGAAGGTTGTTCTAGCGACAACATTTTGGTGAAGCATTTGCAGGACGAACTTAGAAACTGTGTAAGTTAAATCCTCACTCTTATTGGTCCAATGTGCTTTTTGTCAGATCTTCGAATAGAGGTTGATCCAGGATTTTAGTTTGATGGATTCAACACCTTTAGATTTTTACCAGTGAACCTATTATGATTTAGAAATTATGGGCTAGAAAATTAATATTTTAAAATGTTAGTAATTTTTATACATATATAAATATATATAAACACACACACACATCTATATATACTCTGTGGCGGAAATCCTTGAACCCGTTGTTTACATGCTACATCCGCCACTGTCCTTTAAGTTGCAAGTCAAGTGAGAGCTAATACTAGCACTTACAACAACAACAACAAAAACAACTACCCAGTATAATCCCACAAAGTGGTGTATGTGGAGGTAATACTTACACAGGCCTTACCCCTATGCGAAAGGGCGGAGAGGCTGTTTCCAATCGATCCTCGGCTTAGGAAAAGAAAAAGAAAAAGAAAAACAAAAACAGAAACAAGAGAGCATCAGTAACTCCAGCAGAAATCACAATACTTATCTAAACATAAACCATAAACCATAAATAAAATGGCATGCAATAATATCGAACATTTACTACAATAAGGGACACAAAACCAATACACAAATCATCTAAAGAGAGCCCTACCAAACCCACCAGACCGGAAAAGAAGTGCGAGAGATACTAGGGGCCCCTATCATACAACCATGATACTAGACCTCCAGACTCTCCTATCAAGGGCCATGTCCTCGGAAATCCGCATTCTAGCCATGTCTTGCCTGATCACCTCTCCCCAATACCTCTTGGGCCTCCCTCTGCCTCGACTCGCGCCAACCACCGCCAACCTCTCACAACTCCTCACCGGGGCATCAGGGCTTCTCCTCCGCACATGCCCGAACCACACGAGCACATGCCCGAACCACACGAGCCTCGCTTGTCGCATATTTTCATCCACCGGGGCCACCCCGACCTTTTCCCGAATAACTTCATTCTTAATCTTATCCAACCCGGTGAGCCCGTACATCCACCCGGATGAAAGAACTTTTATTAAGAGAATAATTCCAGAACAAGCTGTGCAAATTGTTAATTTCTTGATTAGTTTTGAAACTATAGGAAGCTTTTTCCTTTTAGCTTTCATGAGATTGCTATGACGGAGGTGACTGATTGATCTCATATCTTGAAGTTATTTTGCTCTCCTGAATTTTAATTTATGCTGGCCAAACTGGCATGACTATCCCACCACTTATCAGAACATTTCTTTTCAGTGCCTCAAATTTACTATAAAGAATTTTAACTTTGGGTTAGCAAATGTTTGACTGATATGTCGTGATCCCGTCATCAGGAGGCTGAAGTACGTGAAGCAAGAAAGCTGAGGTCATCTCATGAAAACATCGAGTTGTTGAAGGTAAAACTACTTGAGGAAAAGGGTCGAAGAGATAGGGCAGAATCAGAGCTGCTAAAATTAGCAGATCTTCAAGGAGATATGAAGAAGTTAGAGGATGAACTAACTACTTGGAAATCAATGGTTAAAGACATCCCTGGTGCATCATGTGCTGATGATGTGCCTCCCAAGTTTGCAGCTCTGCAGAGGCAAGCTGTTAACTTGATTCAGATTTTTTCTTCATCTTGGTGCTTACTAAAGTTTTTCTCGTTCTGTAGCAAGGATGTTTTCTGATGAGGTCTGTTTCTAACTTCATGGTCTTCAGTGATGCTTAAGATACGTCCATTAGGAGTTATTTTGTTGATTTGGAAAGCTTTAGTCTAACTACGTAGTACTTACTCTAGCTTTAGGCTAACTACCTGCTCATAATTGTCTAATTTTAAACCACAGAGGAAATTCTGTGCTTCCTGTTCTTTTTCGTTTGGGTAATCATTGCCATTTTTGCTTCAGTAGTATAATGTGCACATCCTGATTCCTGCAAACTGACAAAGTTTTAATTCCCAGTTAATGTCGATTGATTGTGTTGAAACATTCATGGATGTGGATATAGAAAGTATACCTGTAGATTTCATGCATATAAAGTTAGTAAGATGATGCACATCTTTTACATCTTTAAAAAGTTGCTTTAGTTAGGGTGACTCAAATTTACCATCGCACAGTTTTCAATTTTTTGATTTCCTACACTTATCTTTTGTCTTTTATTACAATAGTTAGTACTAAGAGACACGATTGCTTGATGTGAAAGTTGACGGACTGAGAAAAGGAAAAAGGAGAAAGGATGAAAATAGTTTCTATCCCTTTTTCTCAGATGTATTGGGGTTTAAATTGCATGATTTTCTTGCCTTGCTTTTGTTCTTTTAAATTGGTATTCAAGAGTTTGTTTACTTTTCTGGGGAACAGAGAAGTGCTTGATAGCATGACTAAGGTGGGTGAGGTCCAGGCTCGGCTTAAACAAATGGAGGTGGCACTGGACACTGCTGAGCTCGAGAAAAGGAAAGCAGAGAGTGAGGCTGCAGTTGCAAAGGAGAGGGAAGACTCTTCAAAATCAGAGATCAAGAGGATCGAGTTGAAGGTTAGCATGTTTTCCATTTGATGTATGAGAAATTAGTTGCTGTAAAGTTGCTTTCCCATCTTCCCTGTGATCTTTGTTTCTTCTTGATTCCCTTCTGTGTGCTTTTTAACTTGTGATGTATTTGATCTCAAATTTCTTTATAGCTTGTTGCTGTTATAGAGGAAAAGGATCGTTTAAAAAATGTCATTGAGGACTTGAGGAAGCAAAAGAGTGTTGAAAGCGGGCATGAAGTGGTCAGTGGATCTATTCTTCAGGTTATAGTCCGTGCCCTTTTTTCCTTTTGATGAATTACCTTTATTGATTGTTCTTTGCCTAATTGTGGTAGTTATTTCCTGACAACAGGGGCTTGAAGCATCTCTTGCCAAGAAAGAAAACGCTATAATGGAATTGGAGAGCAGTTTATCTGAACAAAAAGAAGTGAATATTCGTCAGCTGAATGAAATAAATTTGCTCAGTGAGAAACTAAATAATGAAGCTAGAAGAATAAGATCTTTGGAGAGGGAGGGTGACCGCTTACGTTCTGAGATAGCTCTCTTGGAGTCCAAGGTTGTTTTCTGGGTTACGTTGTTTTGTGGGTTACATACTTTGTACTGTTGTCTTTCGGAATTTTCTTAAAATATATTTTTCAGACAAGTGACATCGCCCTGACAGGAAATGCTACTGGGATGTTTTCCGTCCATGAAGCATAAGAATTTCACATGTAGATTCCTTTAAAAAGACCTTTTAAGATGCTGGTACATGCCTTTAGTGGTTATCCAGCTTATGACTTCTCAATACACTTGAGCGAGTTAGTATAAAAGAACTTGGTAGGAATATAATCTTTTTACTACAAAATTTTAGAAATTTCATGTCTTCCTTTTGTTGTATATCCATCTTATCAAATGTTAAATCCCATTCATGATGCTGAAATTATGTGCTAGATGTTTGCCGCTCTCATCGAAGATGCAGTGACACTTATTTGTTTCCTTGATATGCTTTGAAGGTCAAACTACTTGGCTGCTAAGTTAACCTTTTGTCTGTGGAATTATGTTATACATGTTGATGGATTCGATGCAAAAACTGCTTCGAGTACCATGCCGACTTGTCTCTTTGGCATTCTTTTTTATCTACCTAATACCTATGTCAACGTCAATGAGAATGTTATCTGCTGCGAAAATTACTTTTTTTTCCTTTTGTGTTCATTATGCTGTTGAGATAAACAGTGAGACAAAGGAAAGCACTTAGACAATTCACTTTGAGTAGAGAAGTCTGCTGGTAGGAATGGAATACTCACTTGTGTGTCTTTTACCATGATGAATCATGACAAGAGGGGGTTGGTCAGCACCCCCACCTACAACTCCAAGGTCGTGGGTTCAGTCACCAAAGGAGCAATAGCTCCGACAGAGGGAGATCAAGAGAAGAGGGGGGGGGGGGGATCAAAAAGAAAAAGAAATGAATCACTATTGGTGCTTTAGAGCATTTTTTCAATGATAGGGTAAAATTTTAATGTTATAAGCTATAACTCATATTTAGTATCCTTATGTTACTTTTGGTCACCTTGCAGTTAGGGCATGGAGACTATTCTTCTGCCAATACTAAAGTCTTGCGAATGGTCAACACCCTGGGAGTTGAAAATGAGGCAAAACAGACAATAGAGGCTCTTCAAAACGAGTTGCAGAAGACAAAAGAGAAGTTACTGGCCGTTCAAGAGTTAAAAGAGCAGTCAGGTGCATACAAATTCAATTTTAAGTACTTGTGTGCCCGTACTTTGTTGTCATTCAATGCCTTTTCCTATTATTTAACAGACTGCAATTGAGATATCTTATACTATTCTATTCTTGTGCTCCTTGGTTCTCGTTTTTGTTGAGACTTTGGTCTGTCATACCAATTGTTATAGGAATTTTTCCTAACAACTTGAAGTGGGGTTTCCTTTTAATCGATTCATCATTTATATATACTATGGAACTCAGAAGTGATTTATCAAATCATAGATCTACTTGGACAATTTCCTCATTTAAGCTGGTTGGCTCATGGAACTTTTGGTTCAATGATGTTTATTACTTTCCCAGTTAGAAGTTAAAGAAAGACGACATTAACAACAACAATCCCAGTACTTTCCCACAAGTGGGGTAAAGAAAGAATATATGTATATCGAGAAAGCACCAGTTTTGGAGCGATTATTAGGCCTCCGAGGTTGAATAAATATTTACAAGATGGATGTTGTGCTGATGTTAAGATGGATGGAAGTCATGTGAGGATAGAAATCATCACCAGTGAGAAAATGTAAGTAGTCACTCAGAGGGTAAAGATGAGAGAATGTAGTCTGAGATGGTTCGACTATCTCTCCAGACGTATTAATCAGTAGGTGCAGAATGAATCATTGAGGGTGTTAAAAGGGATGAAATAGACCTAGTAGCATGTTTGGCCAAGATGAAAAAAATTAGCTTATTTGAAATGTGCTTTTTCTAAAAAGTGTTTCTCGAAAGTACTTTGGGAGTGAAGCAATTTGTGTTTTGGCTAACTAATTTGAAAAGCACTTTTGAGCAATAATTTGTGTTTGGCCAAGCTTTTCAAAAAGTGATTTTAAGTAGCAAATTACGAATAAGGACATCAATACATTTACTCAATAGTTAATAAATAATCTCATTTTTTTATTAAAGATAATTATTAAATCTTTTCATTTTATTAAGTAAAATATAATAATATAATTAAAAGTACTTTAACTCTTTTAAGATGATTTAAATATATTAAAAAATCATTCAACAAATATCAAAACATTCACCCCTGAAGTCATTATTATATTAGAAAGTTATCCTAAAAATAAGAAGAGATACTTATACATTAATATCCTGAGTATTAGGTTTAAAATAAGTAAGGTTATTTTGGCATATACTATATCTTGTTAAGGGCCTTTTTGGTAAGAACAACAACAACATATCCAGTAAAATCCCACTAGTGGAGTCTTGGTACGGTAGGATGTACGCAGACCATAGAAGGGTAGAAAAGCTGTTTTCTGGAGATCCTCGGTTCAACAGAAGAGATAGTAATTTCAGAAAAGAAACGAAAGAAGAGATGTAACAACAAAAGAAGCAAGAGAAGTAATAATAATATCTTAAAATACACCAAATAAGTGAAAGGGAGTGCAATAATATAATCATATGCAAAATAACAAAATAGTGTGAACACAACATAGACCGCTACCAGACATAGGCAAAACTCTATCAGACTACCCGATACAAAGAGGGAAAAACTATGAACTACCCTTTAGCCTACAACCCTAATGCTCGATCTCCACACTTTCCTATCAAGAGCCATGTCCTCAGAAAGTTGGAGTCGCGCCATGTCTTGCCTGATCACCTCGCTTCAATTCTTCTTAGCCTGCCTTCTACCTCTTCTCGTACTTGCCAAAGCCAACCGTTCGCACCCCTAACCGGGGAATTTATGGTTCTCCTCTGCACGTGTCCAAACCACCTAAGCCTCACTTCTCACATCTTGTCGTCCACGGGAGCTACGCCCACCTTCTCCCTAATATCTTCATTCCTTTTTGGTAAGAAGAAAGTCAATATTGCTTCTGTTTTTGGAAAGAAGTTATTTTTTTCTACTTCTCAGAAACTATTTTTGCTTCTTTCCAAAAGCACCTTAAGTTGAGGAAAAAAGTACCTTTTGGGAAAAAAAGAAGGTACTTTTGGCCTTGGAGAAGCTTGGCCGAACAGGCTACTAGACATATATGGGAAATGGTTGTCCGAAAGAACATAATGTTTCAGTATCCATGTAAATTTAGCCAAGAATAGAACATGAGGGAAGCAAAAGATCCAATTAGGAGATACAGCTAGTTGTGATCATGTCATAACTGTGCTGGCACACTTACATTAGGTTCAGAGTTTGTTAGAAGTCATTTTTATTTGTATAGAGAGTTGTATATCTATTGAAAATTTAGAGAACCTCTAGTGTTAGAAAACCCATAATTTTCAAGTACTTTATTAGAAGAAAGAGATAAATTATTGAGTTTTATAATGAAATAGGTCCAAATTGAATGGAATGGATATTGAAGACATATATAGCAGACCAAGTAGTTTGGGATTGAGTTTTAGTTGTAGAGGTCACTAAAAATGAGATAAATCAAGGAATATACATGTCATTGGTGCTGTCTGTGAATGACATTCAATAATTTATATCCGTTGGACCTGAAATACAAAAGATACATATTAAAAAGATTTAGAAAAGAGGAAAAGGAAAACGACAAAATGTAATGCTTTTATCTTTGGACAACAAACAATTTACTTCTTTCTCCAACCTGATTTTATATGATGGCAAAGAAAAGTAGTTTTTTTGATGTTCCAAATATCATCACCAGTTAGTTGAGTTATTTACATAGATCTTTGGCAGGAAGAAAGATAATGGAGAAAATCTAACACATTAGGCTTTATGTTCTATAGGAAGTTAGTTGACAACTTGCTTTTAGGTTAGTTGCAATATACGATTTAGTGTTTAGTGTCTAATGAAGTTCCATGATAGCTTATGTTCAGAACTATAGTGGAGAATCGCCACTAGTGGCTATATTTATTGTATATCCTGATATCCTGACCAGTCTGGAAAATTTTTCTGCAATGTTAGTAGAACAGTTGCGGAGGGTTCATATATCCGGCCCCAAATTTTTTTGGGATTATTAATGGATTGATCGATTAGTGTTGATGGTTCGTTTTGAGCATAATCATCTTGTTGAAACCAAGTTGGGATAGTAAAAGTGGAGCCTTTTATCTCCCGGAATATCTTTTTAGACCTCAAAAGAGGTATATAATTTGCTGGTTAAATCCTCTGTTCATTGGAGCTCTTAAGCAGTATAAAGTATTAACGTGATTTTGTATTTTTTTCTCTTTCATTCCTCCCTAATCTTCCTGCTCTCTTTGGCCAATTTAATGTGAGATTTTAAGTGCCTTTCTTTAGTTTCTATTATGCAATGTTTGGTGTATTTGAAGTGTCAGTTGGAAATTTCAGTTCTTAGAGAGACCTTGTTGTCACCTTTTACTGTCTCTAATTCATTACCTCTCGAAGTATACAGCTGATGCTGGTACACTGGTTGATTCTTATATTTCTGGAAAGATCATGCAGTTGAAAGAGCAAATTGCAACATTAGAAAAGCGCGAGGAGAGGTAGGTAAAGAATTCAGGATGTCTCGGCATTTGTATTGTTAATGATTTGTCATTCGTGTCAAAAACTAAGTTTAATCATTCTTCAGGTACAAGACAGTTTTTGCAGATAGGATCTCTGTTTTCAGGAGGGCATGCTGTGAACTTTTTGGGTATAAGGTATTACATGCTTCCTGGATTATGACTATATTTGACCTAATACAGTTTTCCACTAGAAAGAATTGTCCAGAGTCTAGTTGGTATTTCAACCAATGTGTTTCGACTGCACCAGTTTGAACACAAAACAGGAGGCTGTGAGTGGAATTAAGGGTGGGTGTATCTTGATTACATTTCTTCAATAGCATCTTCATTTTAGTGCAAGGTGAAACTTCCTCAATGATTCCCTACTTATAATGTTGGTTGAAAAGGTAGTTTGTTTCAGGAAAAGCATTTTTGTAGCTTGTGAGTTCTTATACGCCACAGCACCAAAAAAAGTTGTACCTTGGGTTAAATATTGCCTGAAAGTACTGAGTTAATGTCTTTAGTGTGTATTGAGAAACACTTAGCTTTTAGTCTAGCACCATTTTACCATTTTAATTTTTTTTACTCAACCTAACAATAAGTGGAATTATGTTGTCAGATAGTGATGGATGATCATCATCGTCCAGATGGAATACCAGTTACGCGGTTTATGCTTCAATCGATCTATGCTCAAAGTGATAATGAAAAGCTTGAATTTGAATATGAGTCAGGGAACACAAACATTTTGGTAAGATGCTATGTTTTCTTTTTGTGGGCTTCAGGATGTTAGGGGTTGAAGCATGAGATGGACTTGTTACAGTCAATTTCAACATTCGGGCAATGCCTTTTTGCTTCAGTTCGGCACGTTGCTAGTAAAACACATAGGTGACCCTTTGAGTTCTTACTTTTGAAGAAGCACGATCATTAAACTCTTTCATTTGATCTTTCAGGCAAACACGTACACCTCTCAGCCAGAGATATCCCGTCAGGTGCTTAGCCACGATTTTTGAATAAGCCTTTGTGCAAGTCAATCTCTAGTATCTTTGTTATTCTTCCAATTAGCTACCACTGTTATAGATGAATCTTTCTTGTTCATCCTTGTCAACTTTCATCCTTTAAGCAGTTAGCATTTTTTAGCTTTTATTATTTAAGCTACATAACAATGGTTGCAGAGAGGTATCAACCTTCTAAAGTGTAGGGGTATTATGTTTTGCAGGTCGATATTTTCATTCGGAAGATGAATTCAATACCTGCTTTCACAGCTAATTTGACTGTGGAATCTTTCAACAAGAGAACATTGTCTTGAAGTATCATACATACGGCAGTTTCTTCATTCCCTTACTCTTGCTGGCAATAGTAATTCAGACTGCTGTTCTTTCGGAGTTTATTGGAATGTTTGGATGTTGGTTCCAATTTTCTGTAACTAATTACTCATCTGAGCTTAGTCCGAATATGTGCATATCCATGTCTCGATGCCGTTTAATGCAATTGAAATATTTCTAACTAGGTAAAGGTACGATATGCCCCAATTTGCCAGCTCTTCGTTTGGGACATTCAGTTAAAAACGATAACGTTGCAGAAGTGGTGGATAATTCATTTATCCTATGATTTTGATTTTTGTATTCTTCCCGTCCACTGTTTATACACAATAATTATCAAACAGCTAAGATCCCTTTCAATAATTTAAAACGAATACGTTTACAAAAACCTGCCTTGCTCTATCACTCTCCAGTCCATGGTTTCCTTACTACTACATTTTATTTCCTTCTTCACATTGCGAATTTATAACAAACCAAGTGATAATTTTGTTCCAGTAGCAACATTGATCTTCTATTTCCGGAAGAAGGGAACAAGATGAATCTTAAGATATATTTTCTGCTCAGCAGCAAATTATGCAACACTATTAATTCGTCAGCTATGTACTGGTGAATAACCAACTACTACTATTGTGGGTGTTTAAAGTTAAAAATGGGGCCGAAACCTTCCAAATTTCTTCATCCTTTCTTAAACACCATCACCACCATTTGCATTGTAGGCTTTTTACACGACAAATACCCATTTTTCTCAAACCAAACCCTCTTACTTTTGTCCCCTTCTACCCTCCCCCTTTCGGAATTACACTGTGTCTTATAGTTAACACCAAAAAGTTTGGTCAACTCCTCATGTAGTGATATTTTATTTCAGACTTAACAAGAAATGAGAAATGTGATAAGTTTTCATAATAACATACTCCCAAATCCCAATAGCCTTTCCACTTAATCTTACCCATTTTTTTTCTTTTCTTTTTATACATTTGAAAGCTTTCGATGAAATGTTGTTATAGTTAAAGCCTTTAATCTAATTCTTTCTTTTCATCACGAAACCTTACTCTCTCTTTTGGTGGGGGCCGATTAGCAGAAGGGGAGGCTGTTATAGGGATTTGACCCCGCACTTCGCTGATATAGGATGAAATTGCAAACATAACTTCAATTCTTAAAAAGGTTATTCCAAACGTGTTTTGAATTACAAAACAACACCTCTTAAAAAAGAAATAAAGCAGCAAAGTCGAACTATTTTATGTTACATAAGACAACAATTTCCTACTATAAATTTCAAGAATGTGACAAATTAAACAGGCATAATGTTAAACTCTCTAGGATGTGAAAAACAATGTTAAGAATGTTTAATACACTAAATTGACAGATGTCGGAGTTATAGACCATTAACGTTGCAGTATGAATGAGCCCCTACACAATTCAAGCTTCTTTTTAACCTATGCCAATAAACAATTTGGTTGTCGGCAAAAGAGAGTAATCAAGTGCACCCTAAAAGACTAAGACATACTATAATTTATTATTAATATTATCTCCGGTTTAGAATGAATAATTTTTTTTTGGATATTTTTAGCATTAATTAATAATGTAATTGATCATATTAATCTTTACTATCTTACTTAAACACTCCTAATACATATTCTATCACTATTTACTCCAAGGACAATGTAGAAAAAAATAATTAACTTATTCTTGAAATTTAAAAAAATTACTTATTTTGAATCACAAGAAAAATAACAAAAAATCGCTTATTTTGGACGAGAGGGAGTATATTTTCAAATTTTGAAGCTTAAAAGCCCCTTTAATTTGTGCTTCTCTCTTTAAGTTGTTGAATGATATATGCAGTACAATGTTGGAGAAAACGGTGTAGTGTGGACAATGTGGGAGACAAGGCAGAGACATTACTTTTGAATTTTAGGTGGTCTAGAAACTAGAATAGATCCCATTAATAATGCATACGTCATTGATTTCTATTTACCTGTGAAATAAGATTACTTAAAAATTCAAAAGCCACCTGTCTCTTTTAAAAGTAAAAAAAGAAAATAAGATGAAATAAAATAAAAAGAAATGTCTTATGATTGATGTTTCTAGGAAAAAACAAGGATTATACTGGATAGATTCTTGGATTCCAATAGCACCATATAGAATGAGTCAACTTTTGTTTTAGGAAAAAGGCATAGTGAATGAAAGATATGATTACTCTAATTTGTAGTACTTTTTTTATCCATCATTTATATAATCAAGAAAAAAATTAATTTATTTTTATAAAATTACTGTTATGTATATTTTCTAAAAGTATTCTTATTCCTTATATTAAATATTTAATTAAGAATATTTTGTTGAGTTTTATTTTAAGAGTGAATGTGAAATGAGAGTGTATTGCACCAACAAGCAACAAGTGCCTCTCCCACCAAGTAAGTGTACATTCCACCATGTAAGTGCCTCCTCCATGATAGCCTAGTGCTTGTTACATCATGGAAGGGGCAGATTTATCTCAAACAACTGCTATAAATAGAGCATAAGTTGGAGAGAACGAGATAGATCGGAAAAAACACTTGAGATACTCTCTGTATACACTGGATATACACTCTGTATACATTCGATATATACACTGTATACACTCGATATATACACTGTATACACTCGATATATACACTGTATACACTGGAAAAACGAATTGCAATCTCTTCGGTAAGAATTCAACATTGGCTATACATTGCATTCCTTCCTCTCAGAATTTCCATTCGACTTCTGAGTTGTCCTTCTTTATTCTGCATTGTTTTAACCACAAACAAAGCATCCGTAAGTGTGATTTGCTGCCGAACTTTGTGTTCGCTGAAACACTGAGGTTTGAAGTACCGCTACACCAATGTGTAATTCGTTCTATCCTGGGAGGAAATAATCCATAACCTTGGGTACCAGGAGGGGATTAAATTTCTTAAGAAAACACTGTGAATTCAGTGGGCTCGAATTAATTATTGCTTTATTTATATTTACGTTTTATACACTAACATTTTTTATTGTCCAGAATTGTCATTTAAAAAAATATAGGATAACAACCAAGGAACCAACAAGCTTAAGAAATTTAATAATTTTATTTCTTTATTTGTGTTATCCTTATTATTCTGGAAATTAAAACCTTTGTGGTTTTGTGTACTCCCGTTTTAGAGAGTAAAGCCTTCGTGGCGGTTTGTTGGAGATTAAAATCTACGTTATTTTTTAACTCCAGTTTTAAACGTTTATTAAACGTTTGTTTGTGTCATTTTTTTTCCTAGAAAAAATGGCTAATGAAATCGGAAACCAAGCTATTCCGATGGTGACTGTTAACGCATTGGCAAGCCATATTCCGGCGATGACTGTCAATGCATCGACGAGCCGAACGCCAGCGTTGGCACCAAGCGCTGGCAACAAAAGATTTTCTTCTATTTGACTACTCTAAGTCTCCAGAAGTTCATCAAGGAAGATGTTCCTGTGTTATCCGACGAAACTCCAGAAACTGAACGCTTTCTCGTCGTTAAGGCGTGGAAGCATTCAGATTTTTTATGCAAGAATTATATTCTAAGCGGGTTGGAAGATTCTTTGTATAACGTCTACGGTGGCGTAGAAACGTCAAAGGAACTATGGACTGCGCTTGAAAAGAAATACAAAACTGAAGATGCCGGGTTGAAAAAGTTTGTTGTTGCAAAGTTTTTGGACTACAAAATGGTAGATAGCAAGTGTGTTATTACCCAAGTCCAGGAATTGCAAGTGATTATTCACGATCTCCTTGCCGAAGGTATAAATCAAATTAATATTGATGTTGAAAGTAGTAACCTTAGTATTTTTACTAATGAAAATTTCATTGAAGGTCTTGTTATCGATGAAGCATTCCAAGTAGCAGCAATGATTGAGAAGTTGCTTCCCTTTGTGGAAGGACTTCAAAAACTACTTGAAACACAAACGCAAGGAGATGTCTCTTGAAGATCTCATTGTTCGGTTGAGAATCGAAGAGGACAATAAAGCTGCTGAAAAGAGAGGCAGTGGAAACTCAACAATAATGGGAGCAAATATTGTTGAAGAGAACAAGAAGAGGAAGAAGGCTTCTGGACCAAAATACAACCCAAGCAAGAAGCGGTTCAGTGGAAGCTGCTACAATTGTGGAAAACCCGGACACAAATCTACGGAGTGTCGTGCTCCGAAGAAAGGCAAGAAGAAGGGTCAAGCAAACATGGTTGAAAAGCAAGATGATGTTGATGACTTATGTGCCATGCTTTCCGAATGCAACTTGGTAGGCAATCCTAGAGAGTGGTGGATTGATTCTGGAGCCACTCGCCATGTTTGTGCAGTTAGAGAAGCGTTTGCTACTTATGTTCCTGTTGGACCTGACGAGACGATTTCTATGGGAAATGCTTCTAAGGCCAATATTGAAGGATGTGGGAAGATATTTCTCAAAATGACTTCCGGCAAAGTGGTGACTTTGAATAACGTCCTTCATGTTCCCGAGATTAGGAAGAATTTAGTCTATACTGGACTTCTTGTTAAGAATGGTTTTAAATGCGTTTTTGTTTCCGATAAGGTTGTAATAAGTAAGAACGAAATGTTTGTAGGAAAAGGTTACCTCACTGAGAGGGCCTTTTCAAGTTGAATGTAATGGTCGTTGAGAATAATAATAAAATTTCAGCTTCGTCTTACTTACTTGAGTCAAATGAATTATGGCATATACGTTTGGGTCATGTCAATTATAAAACCTTACGGAAAATGATTAATTTGGAAATATTGCCTAAATTTGAATGTGAAAAATCAAAATGTCAAGTATGTGTGGAATCTAAGTATGTTAAACATCCTTATAAGTCGGTTGAAAGGAATTCAAATCCTTTAGACTTAATCACACAGATATTTGTGACATGAAGTCAATACCATCTCGCGGTAGAAAGAAGTATTTCATAACTTTTATTGACGATAGTACTCGATATTGCTATGTTTACTTACTTAATAGTAAAGATGAAGCAATAGACACATTCAAGCAATACAAAAATAAAGTTGAAACACAACTTAACAAGAAAATCAAAATGATAAGAAGTGATAGGGGTGGTGAATATGAATCTCCTTTTGAACAAATATGTTTAGAATATGGAATTATTCATCAAACAACGGCCCCTTACACGCCCCAATCCAATGGGATTGCAGAAAGAAAAAATCGTTCATTAAAGGAGATGATGAACGCATTGTTGATAAGTTCTGGTTTGCCACCGAACTTGTGGGGGGAAGCCATTCTTACGGCTAGCCGAAAACTAAATCGAGTACCCCATAGCAAAACACAATCCATTCCATATGAAAAATGGAAAGGAAGGAAGCCCAACTTGAATTATTTGAAAGTGTGGGGGTGTTTGGCGAAAGTGCAAATTCCTAAACCCAAAAGGGTAAAAATAGGACCAAAAACCGTTGATTGTGTTTTTATAGGATATGCGACTAATAGTAAAGCATATCGATTTCTGGTTCATAAATCAGAAAATCCCGACATTCATAATAATACGGTTATAGAATCAGAAAATGTTGAGTTCTTTGAAGATATATATCCGTATAAAAAGGAATGTGAGTCAATTGGTGAAAGATCCAAACGACCTCGGGAAGAAGAAAAAGAAAGTACAATTAATCAGGAGAATCTAAGACGTAGTAAACGTCAAAGAACGTCTACTTCGTTTGGATCGGATTTTGTAACTTTCTTATTGGAAAATGAGCCTCAAACATTTAAAGAAGTTATGTCTTCTTCAGAATCATTGTTCTGGAAAGAGGCAGTCAATAGTGAAATAGAATCCATATTGAACAATCATACATGGGAATTGGTTGATCTTCCTCCCGGAAATAAACCTTTGGGTAGTAAATGGATTTTTAAAAGAAAAATGAAAGATGATGGCACTATTGATAAATTTAAGGCAAGACTTGTTGTCAAAGGATATAGACAACGAGAAGGTCTTGACTACTTCGATACATATTCTCCAGTGACGAGAATTACGTCCATACGAATGCTAATAGCTTTAGCTGCAGTATATGGTCTTGAAATTCATCAAATGGACGTAAAGACAACCTTCTTAAATGGAGATTTGGAGGAAGAAATCTACATGGAACAACCTGAAGGGTTTGTGGTTCCAGGTAAATAAAAGAAGGTATGTAGACTTGTTAAGTCCCTCTACGGACTAAAACAAGCACCCAAACAATGGCATGCAAAATTTGACCAAACAATGTTGTCAAATGGGTTTAAGATAAATGAATGTGATAAATGTGTGTACATTAAAAATGTTCCAAATCACATAGTCATTGTTTGTTTATATGTGGATGATATGCTCATAATGAGTAATGAGCAATATAAATGCTACTAAGCGTATGCTAACTAGCAAGTTTGATATGAAAGACTTGGGAGTTGCTGATTTAATTCTGGGAATTAAGATCCATAAGACTTCTCAAGGTCTAGCGTTGTCACAATCTCATTATATCAAGACAGTACTTGAAAAATTCAAGCACTTGGGCTTTAAAGTTGCAAAGACTCCAATTGACGTGAATCTTGCATTAGCAAAGAACAAAGGTCAAGCATATCACAATTGGATTATGCTCGTGTGTTGGGTTGCTTAATGTACATCATGAGCTGTACACGACCAGATATAGCCTGTGCTATAAGTAAATTGAATCGATATACGAGCAATCCAGGTCAATCTCATTGGATGGCCATGAAACGAGTTTTGGGGTACTTAGTACATACCCAAGACTTTGCTTTGCACTATAATAAATATCCTGCGGTCATTGAGGGATATTGTGATGCAAATTGGATCACCGGATCAACTGATTCCAAGTCCACAAGTGGATATGTATTCACCATTGGTGGAGGAGCGGTATCTTGGAAGTCGTCCAAACAAACTTGTATTGCCCGCTCTACAATGGAGGCTGAGTTCATAGCCTTGGATAAAGCCGGTGAAGAAGCTGAATGGCTCCGGAATTTCTTGGAAGATATTCCATTTTGGCCCAAACCATTGGCACCAATATGCATACACTGCGATAGTCAAGCGGCAATTGGAAGGGCTGGGAGCGTTATGTATAACGGTAAATCTCGTCATATACGACGAAGACATAAAACCATTAGACAATTACTCTCTAGAGGAATTATCACGATTGACTATGTAAAGTCAAGTGATAATGTGGCGGATCCACTTACAAAAGGCCTAACTAGAGATGTAGTTGAGAAATCATCGAGGGGAATGGGACTGTGGCCGAGAACAAGTCATAGTGGCGGTAACTCTACCTAGAAGACTGGAGATCCCAAGATCTAGGTTCAAGGAGATCAAACAAAGTCATTTTTTACGATTCAACATTGTCAAATAAACTTTTGGTCCATTCTCTTATAAGACAATGTTCAGTACCAAGGACAAAGCATTAAGGCTTTTTAATGATTTCTAAATTTGATACGGGGTATATCAAATAGTGTATCTACGGGATGACACGTTTAGGAATCACCTATGTAAGTGTGAAGTGTTAGCCGCTTCGAGGAGAATTTTGTAAGGCTAGTTCTCTACGCACTTATGAAACCAGGTGGTGTTCATGGCTGAAACGAACACAACAATGAGAACCAAAGACGGTTAAGGGTTGGTTGTGTGACTTGTGGTTGTCTAGGTATACATCGGAGTTCGACGGTTCAAAGATATCAAATCTACCGATTGATCGAGTATATCCGACATAAGTTCACTACGGAAAGTTCAAAGGGAAACCTACTTATCCAGATGCAATTAATCCTTACTTGTGAATCACAATGTTTTTCATGCATACTTCCATGATATAGCCATTCCCCATTCATGTGGGGGATTGTTGAGTTTTATTTTAAGAGTGAATGGGAAATGAGAGTGTATTGCACCAACAAGCAACAAGTGCCTCTCCCACCAAGTAAGTGTACATTCCACCATGTAAGTGCCTCCTCCATGATAGCCTAGTGCTTGTTACATCATGGAAGGGGCGGATTTATCTCAAACAACTGCTATAAATAGAGCAGAAGTTGGATAGAACGAGATAGAACGGAAAAAACACTTGAGATACTATCTGTATACATTCGATATACACTCTGTATACACTCGATATATACACTGTATACACTCGATATATACACTGTATACACTGGAAAAACGAATTGCAATCTCTTCGGTAAGAATTCAACATTGGCTATACATTGCATTCCTTCCTTTCAGAATTTCCATTCGACTTCTGAGTTGTCCTTCTTTATTCTGCATTGTTTTAACCACAAACAAAGCATCCGTAAGTGTAATTTGCTGCCGAACTTTGTGTTCGCTGAAACACTGAGGTTTGAAGTACCGCTACACCAGTGTGTAATTCGTTCTATCCTGGGAGGAAATAATCCATAACCTTGGGTACCAGGAGGGGATTAAATTTCTTAAGGAAATACTGTGAATTGCTTTATTTATATTTACGTTTTATACGCTAACATTTTTTATTGTCCAGAATTGTTATTTAAAAAATATAGGATAACAACCAAGGAACCAACATATTTTTGTCATACTAGTTATTTTTTTTTATAGAATTTAGTATTTTATTAATATGCCTAATAAAAATAAATTAATCATTTATTGTGGAAAGGAGGAATTACAATCTATTCAACCTAACTTTTTCAATATTAGATCCATATAGAGCTAGAAATTGTCAAAAAGGTTAAGTTGGTAGTTAAGCACAACTTAACACATCAAATTCCCCCCTTTTTCTTTTCTGGTTCTCTTCCACTCACTTCCATCCTTTTCTAGGTTATCAAAATTTTTAATTAATTATCTGATATTCAAAATTTACTAGTTCAATTTATTTGGATTTGCATTGTGTAAACCTTATTTTAAAGGAACCGTTTTCTTATCAATCCACCCTAGCACCCCCACCCCCGCCCCCACCCCCATCACATTTCTTGGTCGCTCTTTTCCGACCCGTTGAAAATAGGGCAAGTTACGCATTTTGGCCCATCCGATGAGCCAAAATAATTATTTCTTCTAACCAAATATACAAAAATTTATATATTAATTAGGTATAAAGTATGTATATTATATATTAATATATAAAAATATATATTTTATCGGCTATATTTTATAGAACAGTTATACTGTGTAGCTTTTGCTAGAAGATATACGTTAAAATAGCACGGTATAGTCAATTTTTGTACTAGTTAATAAAAAGTAGCCAACTTACCAAGTCAATGAAAAATAGCCACTATTTTGCTGTAATAGAGACCGATCATGTATAATATACGGGAGTTTGGTGTATTTGTATACAAACTCCAGCATATTATGCTGGACCGGTATGCTTTACTGGCTTATGTATAATATATGGGAGACTGGAGCTCCGGTGCTCAAAACTCCAGTATATTATACTGGACATTTATACTTGCTGGAACTCCAGTATATTATGCGGGAGTTCCAGCATAATTATACTCGAGCTCCCGCATATTATACGGGAGTTCCAGCATAGTTATCCTGGAAATCCCGTATAATATGCGGGAGTTCAAGCATACTTATGCTGGAACTCCCGTATAATATGCGGGTGTATTTTCCGAATTTTGAATAATATTTTTGCTCAGATTTATCTTTACATAAAAAGTGACTAAATTTCGATTAGTTTTGAAAATAGACTATTTTTAAATAATCAGTTGTAATCTGGGTATTTTTAAATTTCTAACCTGCAGCCTTCAAGACCTTATTGCACTTACAAAAAGACAAAATCTTTTACTGTATAGTGTATAATGAAGGCTTCTTTTTGGTTGCGTAGTACTAATAATCATTACAAAGTCCATGAGCCAAATAATAATACTACTAAACTAATATGACACCGTTTTTCTAGTGATATGATATGGTTCCATTAATTAATCTTCAAAATTTGTGGGCTTTAAACATTCGTCAAGATCTGAATTAATAGAATTAGATTTGTAATCTAACAGTATATTTAACTTATTCTCAGTTTTTGCCGACAATGATACGTTGACATTGACGAAAATATTTGAGGAAAGCAATAAACAAATAAATAAATGAGAGTACCAACAAACACGTGGACACCATATATATATATATATATATATATATACACGTGGACACCATATATATATATATATATATATATGCAACTTTTTCAATAATGAATTTAATTATAATTTATGCACTGTTCATTTCATCATTTCATGTGGGTTTTGCATTGAATATTCTGAATAGAACATCGACTGTTCTCGTCATTTCTGGGATTTGTACATATGCAACACTCTTTGCCTAGTTGTACCTGCACTTCGCTTTTGATCATTTCTTTGTTTAATTTAGTTTGCATTTTACTGTAACTTGTGTTTTTTGATCATTCAGTACATATATATATATATATATATATATATATATATATATATATATATATATATATATATATATATATTATCGTCAAATAAGGGATTTGTTTTATTATTGCAAATCAATTCTAAGATCTCGTGTTATATCATGAGCTAATTTTGAAATTGAGTTTATAAACCCAAGTTCATTTTCATATCAGAGTTGTAGCTAGCTAGGGTAAATGGCTTAAATGTTTTGAAAAATATTTTTCTTATGAACTTATTTTCCTTTAATTGGAGGCAAATATTTTCCCTATCAAAGAAGGAAAAATATTTTTCAAAACTCTTTTTCAACATTTCCCAACCTATGCTCCATCTCCCCCAACCCACCTAGCATCCCCTGCCCAACCTAAATAGAAAATTTAAGGTACTTTCTTTTTATGTTATAGATATAGTACTTTTTTTAGAACACTAATTATATTCTTGAAAAAATAAAGTGTTGAAAACGTTGGATATTTTGTGGATAAATGGAGGGAGGAGGGGGTGGGGGGACAAGTATGGGCCGGGGACTTGGTAGAAGATGAGGGGTGAGGAGAGTAGCATAAAAAAATATTTTACTTAAAAATATTTTTTACTTCTTAATCAAACACTTGAAAATATTTCCTGGAATTTTTTTTCGCTCACCAACTAAACAAGAAAAAAAAAATAGAGTAATAAAACAACCATTTTCTAGTAATACATTTTCCTTAAAAAAACATTTTCTTTCCTACCAACACATCCTTTGTGTTGTATTATTACCCTAGCTCATCTTTAAGTCAAACATGCATTAATTTGAAAGATGAAAACGAAGGAAATGTTAAAAGTCAAAAGAAGGGCTTTGATGTCACTTAAATATTTACTATACAATATTTGAATTAAGAGCATGGATGATACGTCAGAAGTATAAAAGGTAGGAATTGCAATCAAGTTCTTTTCGATAATGTGTTGGTGTTCGCTCCAGATTGCACGCACCTCGGCTAATTCTATTAAATATATGCTATCTTCTATCAATAGCAAAAATTGTATAGGTCAAAACCTAACCACACGCGGATCAGCATTAAAAAGAATGGCGAGGGGTCGACTAAGCCATGGTCGTATTCATAAGACATCATAACAACGGATATCTTGGCCGCCACCATGATTGAACTATCAAAAAGCATGTATGACGAGGCCTATGTTGTGAAATTTAAGGGAACGACCCAACGCACAACGGACAGACTAAGGTACCCTGGCTAAGAATCGTTGGGTAAAAGGGAATACTTGCTATATATATATATATATATATATATATATATAGGGAGGAGAGAATAAGAAATGGGCTCTCTCATACAAAAAAACAAAGATGTAGAAGAACCAGAGAATGCTACAGGTGAAAAATAAGAGAAGTTGCAAATCTAGGCAACAAATCTTTGTAATTATCTGTCTTGAGTTAATAAAGATAGATTCCGCAACTATTAATGATATTCCCTCTTTTTCACCTTTATTCTTGCATTACGGAATAGTACAAGATGAATGTAAGCATGTCATTTATATTTGATATCTTTTATGAGTATTAAAAGTTCATGAGCTTGACTATATCTTATTCTCCATTTAATGTGCTTTGATCTAGAGCTAATTATCCTCGGCTAGGATTTATATTTTATTTTCTCAATAATTAGTTTAACAAAAAGCTTAACGTTTTTTGGTCAAATAATTTGGTACCGTCCGTGGGGATTTCTTAGCTGAAATTTTAGTTTCCCCTAGATCTAAAGCCAACCAGAGTTTCGCTTCCCGGTGGCCATAGCCCCACCCTCTGTGTATACACTATCTCGAGAAAGTTGTAGGCAAGTTCTTGAAATAATCAAACCAATCAGGGTTAGATCTCCACATGTTATCAAAATAAGGTCTGATGACTATACAAAACCAATGCCTCGCCTGTAGCGATGGGTTCGACACGTCGCATGAGTACCCAAAGTGGAATTATGACCATTACACACTTAGCAAGACCGCAATTGTATTTGCCGTATTAATGTTATATGTCGATCTATACTTCCTCCCCGTAGGAAGGGATGACAGCCTCTTGTATGATTCTTTGAACCGACTTATCCTACTTTATTTTTTACCCTTATGCACTGTGTAATTAATGCACTTCGTCTGACATGTTTCCCTTATTATCTGCGCACACTGGACGCATCAAATCGTGACTCGAGCTCGAGATCCCAACGGGCAAGGTGAGTTCAGCCCATAAGAAGCGTTGACGCAACCAACAACAAATCCAAATATAAGGCTTCCAAGTCTGAAATAGCCATTTGAGTACGGGATGCAATGGGTTGCCTTACAGTGCTCTTCCTACCTCGCCTACTTACCAGGTCATGGTACATGAATAAGGAACAAACGCCACCGAACGCACCAAGCAAAACCCTCCACACCATACCATATTGAAAATAACAGACAAATGTCTCAAAACAAGCTAGTATTATTGATAAAATCTCCATGAGCTGGGATTGAGCGGTGAGCCCGTGGAATGTACAATCCCTCAAACAAGCAGAACTTAAACTCAAAAAGCTTGCATGTATATTCTCCATGACAATCTTATGCCAGTTCAACCAACTAAATATTGTGAATTGCGTCCAAACATTGTTTAGTCCCAGGATACCCAGAAGCCCAAGCAATAATTTCATCGCTCATCCCGATAACGACCTCCCCAGGCCGAGCAAAGAAAGGAATAGGTAAACTGGGACTCCACCAACACATACACGCTGCAACGACACATATCATTCTCTAATGAAAATAAAATTAAGCAAAACTGGACTCGTCACAACACATGCATAAACAATTCAACAATGAGTGATATTCTCCAATAAGAGTAATGCAAGGCAAACCCGCACCATCGCCAAATATGTTACTGTTTGACCTAGCTCGAATTAACACCCTCATGGCCATCAGCCATCGCTAAACGAGTTAGAGTTCGACCTTGCTCGAATTAACACCCTAATGGCCATCAACCATTTCCAAATGGGTTAAGTTTGACCTCGCTCGAATTAATTCCCTCACGGCCATCAGCCATAGCCAAACGGGTTACTGTTCAACCTCGCTCGAATTTACACCCTCACATCGATCGGCCATTGCTAAACGGGTTACAGTTTTACCTCACTCGAATTAACACCCTCATGGCCATTAGCCATCGCCAAATGGTTTATATTTCGACCTCCCTCGAATTAACACCCTCATGGCCATCGCCTAACGGGTTACAGTTGGACCTTGCTCTAATTAACACCCTCACGATCTTCAGCCATTGCCAAATTGGTTACAACTTTTGACCTCGCTTGAATTAACACCCTCACGGGCATCATCCATCTCCAAATGGGTTACAGTTCGACCTCACTTGAATTAATACCCTCACAGCCATCGGCTATCGCCAAATGAGCTCAATTCAATCTCACAAATTTACACCCTTAGGGCCATTGACCATCACCAAGTGGATTACAATTTCAACCTTGCTCAAATTTACACCCATATGTCCATCGTCAAGTGGAAGTGAAAATTTTCCCACCCAAATCAACAAATCAAAGTTCGACCCTATCAAACTCATAACAGTTCATAGTTCGATGCCACACGAGGTCGCCTCTGCCACTGATAGACTCACTATGCAAAATTGACGTCGCCTAAGTTGGAAACTCTATGTTCTATCTCGCTTGAATATATAAGTTAAAAGTGACTTCGCCCAAATTAGCAAGTCCAAATTCTACCTCGTTCGAATATACAAGACAAAACAGATTCCGCCCAAGTCGACGAATTAAAGTCGACTTCGCTTGACTTTTCAAATAAAAGGTGACTTCATTCTAACTCATGAAACAAGATGCAATCTCGCTCGGATCAAGCAAACTAAACTCGATCTCGTTCGAATTCCCAATTAAAAATCATGGACTCATAACCCAAAAAATCGAAGTTCTTTTTTAAGAAAAATTGATAGGAGAGGGAAAGACAAAAGTTACATAACCAAAGGCGAAGCAACTATGTTATTTAGATATACATACACAATAGTTCGGCCCTTACAAAAGGCCAAAAGCGGCCCCCAAAGAAAAAGATGAAAACAAATAACAACAAAAAAACTAAGTACAAAAGCTGCAAAGAATATTTTCACTTGACATCATCTCCATCGTCGTTCTCTCTACCACCGTCATCGTCCGAAGGAAGCCCATATTTAATCTCAGAACCCTCGCTGGCCTTTGGTGTCGTAGGGTCGTAACCGCAGGCAATACAAACCTCTTGTGCCTTCGCTCGAGCATCTTCAAAAGTGTCTCAGGAACGCTCCCCACCTCCCACAAACCCTTGTATATATCTCGCTGGGCCTCAGCATGGACCCATAGATCATACAAACCGCGGGGGACATTATTAGAGGCAGATTCTTGAGAGATAACCTAAGACAACAACTGTGCCTTCTCGTCCTCAAGGGCCGCAAATCGGTCTCCCAGGTTCGAAGGCTCCTGATCAAGTTCACCAATCCGCTCCTCGAGCCGTGCCTCCCTTAGTGTGTCCGTCCCCTCTCATATTTCTGCTCAGACCTGAGAATATGGATAATATCTTCTAGCGCCACTGCCTTCACAAAGCCGACACCTGAGCCCTCTCGGCTATCTTTGACCTGATCACCTTCTCTGTCTATTCACCACTTAAATCGACAAATATAGTAGCTTTCTGTTCAAGCTCGGCCTGCAAAGGTTGCACCTTCACCTGAAAGTCTTCGCACTCCACTGTTACCCTCTTGCCCAACTCGAGCTCCTTGTCTTTGTCATGAAGCAACTCCTCGAGATCACTGCATTTACGGATAGACCACATCAATTCCTCATCCCTCTTCTCTAACTCCTCCCTAATGGATTGAGTGCTACCACCTGCCCTAAGCTGCAAATGCATCTCAAGACATTTGGTACGATACCGGAGGTGCTTCACGGCTATTTTCAGAAAGACTTTGGACGTGGTCTCAGCATTGCAAGCAATCTCGATCTCCAGCATGTAAGTCTAAATAAGAAAGGAAAAGAGGAGAGGAGTTAGAAAAATCAAAATAGCACAATATAAAGAAAAAGGCGAAAGGAAACTCACCCTCAATGCCATCTCGGCCACACCATGTGACAAAGCGGAATCATTTAGATCTCGAAGAGACTCACTTTCAGCGGTAAACATATAAGGTCAACTAAGGCACCAGCTCCACCGTGTCCCCAACAGGTTAAAATCCGTTAGAATCTCGAGTATACGAGAAAGACCATCCACCCTCATATCGACCCTGGTAAAGCCTCCCTCAAACATCCTCATGTCCTTAGGATCGATGCAGGAATCCAGCTCATAATCATCCACCACCACACCCTTCAGCCTTTCATTTGCCGAAAAAGGTGCGCCGCCCTGCCGAGAGGATGATGGACCACTCGGAATGATTGCGATAGCGACCAAAACCTGTCCCCCCGCAATGGTGGTCTCCTCCATGACCAAAATGGGTATCGCCTCGGCGCCCAGGTTGTGTCACCGCTAGCTTCAAATATCGCCGTAATAGGGTTGCCCCCGGAGGACACCCCAATTAAAGATGCCCAACTGCCAACCTCCGCCTCTTGGATAGTGCTTCTTCACCACTGTTACGAGATTGTTCATTTGTTGAACGGACTATGAAAACTGAAGTGTCAGACCGGGGAACAACCTCCAAATGCACAGGTCCATCTGTCGGCATGACCTACTGAGTAACTGAACCATGGGTTCCATCACCCGTAGTTGCCCTTGGAACGGGCCGAGCAAAGGAAATAGGATGGCAGAAGGCAAGCGCAGGAGCCCTCACCTTTCTTACTCCTCCCCGACCTACCAATGAGAAGATATTCGATCAAGCAAAGATAAGGTAAAAGAAAATATGGAGCAAAGAACAAAGTAACTGTCCATAATGAGCCTACTCACTAACAAGAGGCTTGCGCCCAAACTTCTCATGGAAAGGTTCCCATTCGCGAATCCTCATCGTATGGGGAAGAATCACGCTCACCCACTTGTGAATATCCACAACTGGTGGAATGGGTACTCTCTCAGATACAAAAACATAAACAAACCCTCAACGAGGTCATTAAAGGGAAAGAACTAACGACCATCTCAAAAGAAAATGCATAAAGTAAAAAGAAAATAAGGCCTACGAGTGACATTCCATGTCTCAGCAAACCCCACCCGGGTTCGACACGACGTGCTCTGTTCGGATGTAGAAGAAACTCTCCTAAAAACGGCGATTTGCCTTGTCGTGCATTTTGACCACCAAACTCTTGGTTCCTCGGTGGTGCATATGAATCATCGTACCCTTAAGAAAATTGGGGGTGGGGGTGGGGGGAATATGAAGCATATATCCTAAAAAAATCTCTCGACCGGCTAGCTTCGCGTACTTGATGAGCATAAAGAGAAGCGTGTACGCGTACGGAGAGAGTTGAGCTGGGAACTCCTCACAGAAGCGGTAGAAATCCACCACCAAGGAAATTATAGGAAGTGTGTACCCGATGAAAAAGGGATACACATAAAATGCACAGTAGCCCGCACGGTATATATGCACTATGTCCGGTCCGTCGAAACCAGTCCAATATGATCAGGGATCCCCCACTTGGCTTTGAATGTCGTGAGCGCCGCAACATCCATCGTAGAAGGAATAGGTTCCAGTTCATCTCCGACATGGTTATTAAAATCAGTCCTCGACTTTCCTGGATGGGGAACCACTTCATCCATCGTCTGAAAACCCTCGACTTCTGCCATCTCCACTACCTCCGCGAGAAGGGGTACGTCATCTTCCGAAACCAGAGCGCCATCAACTCTATCAGAGTGGGAAGAAGCACTAGCCCTTTTCTCTTTGATAGAAAGAAATGAGAATGATAAGGGAAAACGTTGACGGTCACAACAAATCCTAATGGAAACAAAAATTTAAGAAACCAGAGAAGAAGAGTTTGCAAGGTTCCCTCTTGAGCGATTAAGAAGCGTAACTTTCAAATGAGAGATTCTCCCCTATTTATAAGGATATAAATCCACTAAGCAGGAAATCAAAGCACTGCCAGTTAGATAACTGAAAGGGCATGAGAAATGTTGCAAAGCATAGGAAACGTGCGTCAGAATAACTCATGAGAAACATTAATGAAATGAACTGACATAACGGTATGATGCAGTTCTCAAAATGTCACGTCGCTACCTCGCCAAGAGGTGCCCTTCTCTCTTACAAAACGTTCAGACCTCTCCTTCTCGAATCAACAGAGTCCGCCCATCGAGCTCGCCAAGAGGCAAACTCAATAGGTGAAGGGACTAACTGTATGGGTCAATCTGACCACATACAGATCAACATTAAAAGGAATAGCGAGGGGTCGACTAAGCCATGGTCGTATTCATAAGACATCATAACACTAGATATCTCGACCGCCGCCGGGATCGAACTATCAGAAAGCTTATACGGCGAGGCATATATTGTGACATTTAAGGGAAACGACCCAACGCACAATGGACAGACTGGGGCACTCTGGCTAAGAATTGTTGGGTATAGGAGAATACTTGCTATATATATATATATATATATATATATGAGGAAGAGAACAAGAAAGGGTCTCTCTCCTACAAAAAAACAAAGAGGCAGAAGCACCAGAGAATGCTACAGGAGAAATACAAGAGAAGTTACAAATCTAGGCGGCAAATCTTTGTATTCATCTTCCTTGAGTTAATAAAGATAGATCCTGCAACTATTAACGGCATCCTCTCTTTTCCACATTTATTCTTGCATTACAGAATAATATATGATGAATGTAAGCATGTCATTTATATTTGGTGTCATTTATGAGTATTAAAAGTTCACGAGCTTCACTATATCTTATTCTCCTATTCAATGCGCTTTCATCTAGAGCTAATTATCCTTGGCTACAATTTATCCTTTATTTTCTCATTAATTAGTTTAACAAAAAACTTAAATTTTTTAGTCAAACAATAATCAGATAAACACCGTCTAACAAAGCTTAATAGATAGAAAGAAATGACCTAGTATTTTTCCTCTATTGAGATTTAAACCCGAGACTATATGGTTCTTAACCTACTTTTTTACCCTTGATACAATCGCAACCAAGATTTGCCAAACTGAGAAAGTGGCAAAATGTGGTGGATGAAAAGAACTTGTGACAGTGGAAGAAATTAAGGACAAACACTAGAGTCCACAGAAATCACTATCATTTTGAATATCTTTTTCGTTTTTAACCTTAAATTTAAAAGGAACAACAAAATGTCAAAACCTATGCATTCACTTCAACCTCTCCTTGTGTGTAGATGGAACATCACTAATGTTATACTAAATACGAAGAATATTTTCAGTGACATTCCATATTGCAGAAGATCCCACAAATTCCTTAATAAGCGGGACGGTAAACAATATCTAAGGCTGAGAACTTGACATATCGTGATAGCTTTTTAGTTATATGTACTGATGTTGTAAATATCTGTTTTTACTATTACTAGTTTTAGGCGACGTGCGTTGCGTGTATCATGGGGCGGTGATTATGATTTCTTAGGTCATTTGTAATGTCCAGGATAACTTTTAGGCGATCCTGGTCCGAGAGCTCGAGCCCACAGCGGAAGGCTTAGGCTATAGCACACAAAAATATGGGAATTGGGCGGAATTATTATGTTAAAAAGTTATATTCTGTATTAAGTTATATTGTGTTAAAAAGTTATATTCTGTATTAAGTTATAAAATAAAAGATAAGAAAAGACGCCTGCTAAGTGAAGAATGTTAATTCAGTTAAATGCATACCAATTTATTAATTTGACTCTTAATATTATACTAAAAGAGTAAAAATGATATTTCTCTTATTTTTCTTTTGCGGCTGATTTTCTTCTTAGGGCACAATTTATGGACTTATCATGTTGATTTAAAATAATAATTTTATTTGTATGATAAATTCTAGAAGAATTGAATTGGATTATTTTGCTAATTAGTTAATTATCATTATTTGTTCTCACATAAGAAAATGCTGTATTTTCTTGTTGATTCGACTTGTTAATGCTAGCTCATACCAAATTCTAAATATTTAGTAATTACAATTTTATCCAATTATATTCTTTTTCTAATGGTAAAAATAATTAATATAAGAAGGGTTATAGTTTCCTAAATCAATAAGAGATTAAAAGTTCGAGCCAACAATTTAAGTTTTGGATTCACGATCACGACGGTAATTCATCTTTTCACTATATTATTTTAAAATACTAAAAGAAATATAATTGTGTAGATTAATTACTTGAGTTTGGTAGGAAGAAAAATATTTGTTTGAATTCACATTTGTGCACTCACCAATGTACGTAAGTCTAATCTTATTAGAATACTGCTTCACTTATATATGTGCAAAAAGTAAAAAATTGAATTGATTTTCTGATTTAAATATTTAAATTTTTTTATATAGTTCAAATAAGGAGTTGATTGCAAACCAAATTTTTAAATATTAGAGAATAATTAAAATGACTATTTATATAGTAAAGAATTTCTTAAATATAAATATAATAAATGACTATTTATCCTGTATAAAATCTATTTTAAATAGGTAAATAGAAGACGCCATTTTGCTAAAGCAGATTAGCGTAAAAATGAAATGCAATATTTGTTTAAATGATGAAAGTAAATGTTATCACATTACACAGTAGTTGAATATAATATCTTCCGAATATGCAAAGATAATGACTTCAGCTAAATTAATTGTACATTATTTTGCAATTATATGTATCTTATTATATAAGATACAAAAAAATTGTGTCTTCCCTGTCGCGATGAATACATTTTGTCTTTATATTATAAACTTAGGAAGATTTAAACAATATGTTTGATTAATTTTTTACTTTTAAATTGGATAAAATGATAATTAGTATGATTTTCTAAAAAAATATATCTTTAGAGAAATATTAAATCAAAAGTCAATGACTTTTTTCCTGTTAGTATCAAGGACTTAAAATCCAAAATTTGAAGCCCACAATTTGTACTTTGACTATAGTTGTGAATTCACTACTTATTTCTTTTTCTGTAAAAATAAAAGGACACACACACACACACATATATATATATATATATATATATATATATATATATATATATATATATATATATATATATATATATATATATATATATATATATCAGGTAGGTTCATGATTCTTTATTATTACTATTATATTCTGCTAAAAATAACATAAATATTATGAAAAATTAATATGAAAAATATCAAGGTAAAATATTAACAGAATTTATGGTCCTAAATATTAGGAGTGTCTACTTAACTCAAATAAGGAAAGCTTTAATAACCATAACTTTAGATAATTTTAAATTCCTAAATATTAGCAAATATAATTAAATTATAATTTAATCCAATATAAAATCTATTTTAAAAGGTTAAAAAAGACGAACGACATTTCGCTAAAGGTTTTTGTGCTTTTAATATAGTAATAATAATAGGTATAGGTATGTGAATAATTATTATTTTATCAGATTATCGCTTAATGGCTTCGTGCTTATGCATGTAATAACTTAATAAGCAACCTTGTGTAAATATTTTTGCACGCTGAACGCCTGAACTTAAACTCATTATCATATATATATATATATATATATATATATATATATATATATATATATATATATATATATATATATATATATATATATATATATATATAAAGCACGAATGCCCTTAACGAAATGTTGTTTGTCTTTTTTACCTTATAGATTTTATGCTAGACAAAATATTTATTTAATTATTTCTCTCATACTTAGGAATAATAATTTAATTATTTTCCTAATATTTAGGATTCCAAAGTTAACTAAATTTTTTGTATTAATATTTCCTTATTTAAATTGTATAATGTAATTATAATTCAATCAATTATTATTCTTTTAGATTACCTTTTAACAATAACGTGCATACAACTATAACAAATACTTTAGAAGGCTTAATCTACAACATTTCCATCACAAGAATTAATTGAACAATCTTTAACTTCTGCCTTTCGAAGAATGAGATTGCGTGGGGAAACCTTTAACTCCAAATGATTTTTTTTTTGTTATTAAAAATAGATAGAGTTCTTGTATTTTTTATTGAAAAGGTAAAAAAATTCTTCGAAAGTCAAAGTGAAAAATATATAATATGGTATAATTTACAGTCTTAAATAATTTTGTTCATTTAAAGTCTAAAATACTAATATCATCATGTATATGAACTATAATTCATTTTCATATTAATTTGAACTCTTTTTCATACTAAGATCAATATTTTTCCCTTATCAATTTTTGAGTAATATTTAAAATCCACGCTCAACAATCAACAAAAAATAACTAAGAAAATAGCTAAGAATGAGAGGGAGGGGGGGGGGGGGTTAATACAAGAACACTGGTGGTTGTTCAAACATAAAGGTTCAAAAATAAAATGTTGATCAGGTATATATGGAGTTAATGATAGAAAGTGCAAGTGACCATACACAATCCTTAACACAGTTAAACATTTAAAAGTTGTAATGTGCTAACAATAAGAATTTGCAGTATTTGAATTAATTGATTAGCAATAAAATTCAATCCAATTATGTTACAAATTCATCAATTAAGTAAACTTTCAGATTGACACAACGATTTACATTAATTTGCACCCTTAAGAAGGAACTAGAGTTGAAAGAAAGAAAAAAAAGAAGAAAAATCGATTATGATATAGTATTAAGAGTTAAATTGCTATTCATTTAATTAAATAGGATCAACGTTCGTCATTTAACTTATATTTTTTAAATTTTTTATTTTATAACCCGAGACTATCAATATAATATTTGACTATGTGATATTAAAAAAATTATACTCATTGAGATGAGGTACACACGCAATGCACGTACCTAAAGACTAATATAATATATATGGCAATTCGAGTCATAGAGTCAATTTGATTAAAGATAATAAATCATTTATTTATAAATCCAAGTTAAAAAGACGCTCATAGACGAGATTTTTAAAATATCATACGCTGAATAAGAAGCAACTAACAGTATAAATTTTGATATCAAAGATGGATTAAATGTAATGATACTATAAAACTGTCAAGAAATATCGAACGCAATCGGTCGGAAAATTGAAATCGATCGATTTTTGACCGACTTTAATCCCTCGAAGTCAAGCTGTTCAGTAATAAATAGCGACCGAAGATGGTCAATTAAATTTCATAAATGACCCAAAAAGAAAAAATCTGCCGAAGTATTTTAATTATGCAATTAAAAATGCACCATCTAGGAATCAAACCACGGTCTGTACTATGGATGGATATTCTACCACTAGACTATCAGTACATTTTGGTTAAGACCTTTTGTTTTATTTGTACTCTTTAATTGCATTTCCGCGCGAAAATAAACGTTTGATTATGGTCGATTTTATTAAAAATAAAATATTATCGACTGAAGTCGGTCAGTTTTTTTAAAATGATTGATTAAAATAACTGACGGATTTTGGTTGATTTTTTGAATTTTAAAAGATTCGGCAGGCTTTCATTCTGGCAAGAACGGACTAAGAGGGTCAGTTTATTTTATACGAAACAGATCGATTTAAGTCGTTTCTTAAAAAATAAATTTTGCGGGATGCTAAAATAGTTTACCGTATTTTTGTGCCAAAAAAAATCGATCCGTTTTTCACGACTGAAGTTGGTGGGTTGGCCCGATCGATTTTGACCGAATTTCTAGTAGTTGTTTCACTCAAAAGTTATCAAAATCTTTTTTAACAAATCAATTAAAGATAAAGAGGTAAATCTTAGTTAAGTATAATAATTTCTAGAGGAAAAGATAAATAAAACGGAGACTTCTTTTTTGATCTAACTTAACAAACTCTCTTTTTAGGAATGTTCTCGTTCATTAGTAATATTATCGCCAAATTTCTGGTCCCCCTGTTTACAAGGTTATTCCCCTTTTTATATACAAGGGGTTAAACCCTTCTAAGTAGTAAAAAATAAAGTACAAGGAATATTCCTAATGTCTCTTAGTGGGCTTACACTGTTATAAGGGTCGAATAGTCTTTTGTCTGCCTTAACGTCAGCTTCCGTAGGACATCGAGTCAAGGAAAGTCCGTCGTTCGTCAAGCTCATCGTTGGTTGTCATTGGTCAAATTTAAACCCATACATTAGTGTTAGGAGTTATCAATTTTTTTAGTTTGTTAATTTATTTGTTTAAAAAGTTCACAGATTTTATCAAAATATATACTGTATATCATTTTCTAGACATGTCACGTGTAGCATTAATCCAAAACTCTAGCCAACCTTTTCACTCTCTAGCGAAGCAAAGTAAGCAATTTAACTTATAGATTGGTAAAAAGTAGAACCATTGTATCAAGCAAGATCCATAAGATCTGGACACACTTTTAAGAAATTGTGAATGATCTTGACCAAAAATTATAGTATGTATTATTTTGAATGAGAATATCTTTATTTGAAGATGCATGTGGACAATCCAATTTCTACAGTTTATTTATTAGTACTACTACTATATAAAGGTGGCTAGATACTTCCTCTCAAAACAACCAATTAATTAAAAAACTTGGATAAGAATACTCTACGTCGACAAAGGCACTAAATTGTACTAATAATCTCAATCGATAGCCTCATAAGTCACCCACAAAAGAAGGATGTCATGAATCAAAATTGACCTTTTTTTCTTCTTCTCAACCTTTTCCTTGTATGTATTGTCAAAATCACTCTCCTAATTTCCTCGTACTAAAGTTTTCTAGTACCACCTATATATAAATTAGGTGTAGTCAGACTTTAATTTTGTATATTTTAGAGAATAATAACTTTAAATGCTAATAATTGAGTTATAAATTTAAGAACAAGTAACGTAAAGTGCCGTCCACCTAATTTTTAAACTAAAAGTGACCACCTAATGTATAATATATGCATAATTACACATAATAAATATATAATTTATGTATTCTAGCTAGAAAAATAAATAATAAAATTAATTATTTATGTACATATTTAATAAATTTCTAAACATAAAATAAAATATACTATTTGAATAAAAGTTATTACGGTTGACCGAACCCTATATGAACGTTAACCTTGGGCGAATGAAAGTCCAAAGCAAAATGGCTAAAAAAAATTCTAGAAAGAAGGATCCTTTACATAGTGACGATAATCATTACTTATACTATTTGGATACAAGTGATTTGAACTCCATTTGTATATGTTTCCACAGCCTATAAGTATATCTCACCAATAAATGAACTAAGATTGAATTTAAACTTATATGGTTTATGTAAATGAGGAGAATACTCTACCTTTTTATATTTAGTTTAGTCGCGTGGAAGTAATCCTAGAAAAAAAAAAAAGTCGGTTTACATATAATTGATCCCTGATTTCCTCATTGCAAGGAATTGTTAATTAAGTGTTTGCTCCGTTTGTGGTACTATATTTGTTTAATATGATTTCTTAATATGTATTTTATTTACTTGATAAATTTATTCGTAATAATCTTTCCATAAATGAAAACTCATTAGTTTGAATTTAAGTTTGAGCCAAGAACGTAAAAATAGTACGGTCTAGTTAGTTTTTGAACTAGTCATTAAAAAATAGCCACCGTTTGGCAAGTCATTGAAAAATAGTCACTATATTGCTGCAACAGAGACCGGTGCAACATAATATACTGTAGTTCGGTGCACCTGTGTATGAACTTCAAGCATATTATGCTGGACCGAGATACTTTGCTCGCTCCATTATAATATACTGGAGACTGGAGCACCGGTGCTCCAAACTCCAGTATATTATGTTGGACCAGTATATTATACTGGAACTCCAGTATATTATGCTGGAGCATTTTTTTTGGATTTTAAAAGTGTTTTCGTTCAGATTTAACTTTACTTGAAAAGTGGCTAAACTTCGAATACCTTTGAAACTGTGGCTAATTTTAAATGATCACTTATAAATCTAGCTATTTTTCAATTTCTCCTGCCAACAATGGACCAACCGAAACTTATATTACTCCAAATTTCCCGGGCCGTAAAAAAAATATTTGTTTACCTTCAAAGTTGGATAACAATTAAATTTATAATATGATTTTAAGGACCCCAATTTTTTAGATTGAGGCGATGGTGCAACGATTCTACGATGCCTTTGGATCATCGCGACCGTTCGAAGTCGAAACACTATATTCAAAACGTCGTTTGTGGTTACTGCCATTATGACACACGTTTCCTACGGATTGAACTATTTCATACCCTATCAGTTTTGATTGGCGACTCTTGGGTTTCCTGCTTAGGAAATTTATGTCTCTATAAATAGGGGAATAATACCATTTTATTGGCACACTTTCTTGACTTGTCGAAAGAATTTTGTGAATCTTCACCTTCTCCGATACTTCAGATTTTTTATTATCTCCTGTTGGCCAGAAATTGTCACAATCTTCTTTTTTTTCCTTTGTTCATTCATTCTATTCAATTGATATAAATAGATGGTATTTCTTGCCGGGCTGGCAATCTTGCTGTAGCTCCACTGCCGAAAAATGATATTCTTTCTCCCGGGGGAGTAGAAATAGTAGAGGTTGAGGGGGTTCCAACGACGGCCGAAATATTTCCTCGTGCTGGGAAGCCGTGGAATGATTTCCACAGCCCTGCCGGAGAGGAAGCATAACACGTTTCCTCTGTTATGAATTGTGAGCACGTGATTTTTGCCCTACATGAGAATTACTCCAAAAAAATTAAAACAATCTTGGGTTTATATTTGATCTTGTGGATTTTTTGTGTGGTCTCTCCTTAGCGTCAGCGATTGGTCTGTGTGTGTTTATTTGTCACCACAATCAAAAAAAAAAATACAAATTATATGTTGTAGACGCTTAGGAATTAATTGTGAATTCATAGGAATTAAATAATCGTAAAGTGGTTAGAAAAGAAAATTACAAAAATGCGCATCTTTATTCTTGGACTTTAGGCGATTTTAACTAAATGTGTAATTCGTGTTAATGGTTTGTGTAGGAACTAATAGGTGTGTGATTTTATTTCTTTCAATTTGTTTAGAGTGGCTTTAATTTAAATGTGGTTAGTGAAGGAAATAAGGAAAAAAAGGTTATTTTTGCAAATAACCGCAGCCCAGAAGGGCTGTCTTTGCCCTGTCCAAATGGATCAGCACCTTTAGACGTCTAAACGACGTCGTTGAGCTTGACACAATCCAGGCCGTTGATCCTGCAAGATCAAATGGCCCAGTATGTTTCATGAGCGTCCAAACGACATCGTTTCAAGGCATTCAATCATGTCCGTCGAACCATCCTCGATCCAACGGAGGAGATCCCATCCCCTAACCCGTTACGTAGCCCGACCCAGTCCGCCCACACACCAACCCGACTTCAATGATGCCCAAACGGCACCGTTTGGATAAGTGAAATGATCCAGGCCGTTGATCTCATCAGATCTAATGGTCAGAATTCATTTCCCACGCAGGTATATAAGTCCCAAAGGCCTACCCAACCCCCCTTAAGCCAGACCCCCCATCTTCATCATCTCTCTTAGAGACGACTGTGCCTCCGCCGTCCCCCACCGTGCTCCGCCCACCGGAAATAGCCTCACGGCGATTTCGGTAGGCCAAACGCTCCCAAATTTACACCACACACTCGCCTCAACCTCCCCTACCCAACCCCATGCATGGTTTATTTCGAATCACTTCGGAAATTCTCGAATCTTCATTTGAAGATTCGAGTCGAACTCTAACCACCTCCGATTGACCCCAAACTCATGACATGCCCTCGCCAGACCTCCCTCACACCATAAACACCCTTGGATTGGTTCAAATCCAACCCAAAAGCCTCGAGCCCCAAAAACGGCTCCAAGAACCCTAGAAATCGAAAATTAGGGCTTTGTTTAATTCGATGGGAGATTTAGGTCTAATAGACCTTAGTCTAGGTGTTCTTAACTGAGAACACCCCGATTAAGGTCCGTTGGACCCCAAAATGGATGAATCTAGTTGGCCCAATTCCTAAGCTTCTTCTGAGGTATTTCTTTTCCCTGTGATTTAATTCTGTTTTATGAGCATCTGTGTGTGTTTAATTTGTGTTTTTATTGATGTTTTCAATTTTTCGTATCAATTATTCTGTTTTCCTCCCTCAAAGACCTTTTTTTGGTCAATTATTATTCTGTTTTATTCGTTCGATTGTGTTTGTCATAGGATAGATATTCATTTCGATTAACGTCGTCACATAGCTAGTTTCATATTTCTAAGTTTCTGCCGAACACCATGAATCTTTGTTATTGTTCGTCGATATGTTGTTAGTTGATTCTCATGTGTGGTAAATGTTATAAACCATATAATCGATTGAAATAGTCTGGTTGACTAGTTAGTTTCCTTATAAGTTCCTTGGTTTTTGTCAAAACCAATCAATCATCTGTGAGTCTGTTTGGTCTGTTTGATTGTGGTTAATTGTTATAGCTCGCGTAATCGACTAGACGAACACTGTCATAGGTTTGGCTGTTCAAATAAGATAGGGATGCCATTGGCATTGCAAAACTGATCCGAGGCATTGTCAATTCGGACAGTTTGTTGATCTTGGTTTTTAATTGAGGTTTAACTGCTAGTTCACCATAAATTAAGGGTTAAAAGGGAATGCCAGACAATTTTTAGTGGCTAAAAACAGGGGAATAATGGACTGGGATTCAGTTTTGAGTTGTTTGAATTTAAAAATTGGATTAAATAAATAAGCACCCTTCTTAATTGATTAAAATAATGCAACAAGGCATCTGATAAAGGGCTGTTCAGATTAGTTAGTGGAAAATAGAGTTTTCTAATAAACTTGAGTGGGAAGATAGGCTGTAGAGGGTACACTAATGCTGATTTTAAGGGCTAATTGAGTGGTCCATCAGGGGAAAAGGGTTTGTTTTGGGGGTATAAATACAGACTTGGAATGAAAAAGAGAAGAGAGACATACAGATAGATTTGAGAGTTCCTTAGAGGAGAAAGACTTGAGAGATACAATTCTGAAAAAAAAAGAAACCTGAAAGTGTTGTTTCACTACTGATTTTTGAGTTCTATTTGCAAAAGATATCAAAAGTATTGCTGCTTTGTTCTCCAGTTCAAAACCGATCCAGTTTTCCTTTTTCTTGATTGTTGAAGTTCATTTGAAATACATTTGTGGGGGTTTAACTGAGTGTTTGGTTCTGTTTAAGTCATTTAGGGCTGGGGTTTTAGGTTGTTGACATTGTTCAGTTGTTTGCTGGTCTATCTCTGTTAACTCGAGATCAGTTGGGCAAAAGTGGGTGTTAAGTGTTGTTGTCTGATTTTACAAATTCTCTAGGCCTGTGTTTGCTGGATGTTTGGAACTCCAAGATTGCTGCTGTGAATTTGCTGTTTTTGATGTTACATTGGTGTGATTGACTTCTTTCATTTCTGCCTATATTTCGACTGCCAGATACATATTTCGAACTTATGTTGATATATCAAGCCCTGCTAAAGATATGAGTTGAAAAAATGGAAGCTGCATTTTGTTGATGTTATCCTATTTTTAAAGCTTATACATTTCTTTATGTTGATTTGTTATGATTTGATTGTATTGTAATTGAACTAAGGATTACTCCAAATAATAATTGAGTTGTATGGAATGGCATGAGTGATAGTAGTTTAGTACGCTTGTATAATTGAATAGATTGTCAAGTTAATTAAACTGAATAGTACTCACGGATCATAATTAGTTCGATTTTGGGTATTATATAGATTGATTGTCGGAGTTAAAAGAGTAGTTAAAGCTGTAAATGAATTCATGGTCTATGATTTACATGTGTTAACAATAAACAGGATGTATCGCAAATTAGTCTCCCATCTTGGCTCATAATCACAGAAGTTTATGTTTCAATCCCTAATGCTAGTTTAGTCTTGATTACTTGAATTGATATCCTGTCATTAAGAAATAACTACTGTCAATTGTCAATTGAAGTCATCTTTAGCAACATTTAGAAGGATTAGTGAAATCTAGCTTCGAACTCATGTAAGCTGGAATCAATAGGTTTAACATATTCGAAGTGCGAATCAATATAATAAGGTCAAGAATATTAATCCAACAGGCTTGAAACATGCTAGTTGAGTTCACATTGAAGTTTAATGGACTTTCGAATAAGTATTAGTAATTAAGGTAAGCTTTAGTTTCCAATAGTTGCAATTAATTAATACCAATGGTTTATTCTTCTAACGATGTGGGTTCAAGTTAGTTATAAGATAATTAGTTTCTCTTTAAAAATATTACCCGTCAATTCTGTATTTTATTTATAGTTTCAATTTTAGTAATATTCTTTTCGTTAACAATGTTCTTAAGTTGGTAACTAATGAATGATTTTTTTAGCATATAGTTAATTAAGACTTTTCTACTTTACTTTTTTTAGAGACAAACTTAAACGGAGAAAATGTAGTCATTATAGGATTACCTTTAAAATAAATGAGACGAGCCCCGCTAAATAACGTATAAATCATGGTGCCCTCGTAAATGTATATTCAAATAATTAGAATTTGGGACGAGCCATTTAGCTAATTTCACGGCCCTTCGCAAAGTAGTAATACGTTAGTCATTTTAGGTGTGGTTTTAATCATTTTACCTTTCTTAAATACGAGTGTGCATTTCATGCAACTCAAATCCAAATCCAACAATGTTGAATAAGAATGTGTCGAGGATCCGGGTGCATTTCATGTGACGTGATCCGAAAACGTGTTCTTAGACAATGTTCATTTTCTTAAGCTCTAATAAATGACAAAAATCGGTAAATAACATTAAAATTGCACTGTAGGATAATATGTTGTAAATCAGGTTAATAAACCAAAATATGACGGTTGAGCGACCGTGCTAGAACCACGGAATTCGGGAATGCCTAATACCTTCTCCCGAGTTAACAGAATTCCTTATCCGAATTTTTGGTACGCAGACTGTTTAATAGAGTCATTCTTTTCCTCGATTCGGGATTCAACCGATAACCTGGGACACCATAAATCTCCCAAGTGGAGACTCTGATTTAATTAAATAAATCCCGTTTCGATTGTCCTTTAATTGGAAAAACTCCTTCGCGCCCACACTGGGCGCGCCAAAAGGAGGTGTGACAGCTCTGGCGACTCTGCTGGGGACGTTATGACTCAGAACCACTGGTTCAGGGTTTAAGAATTCGAGCTTTAAATAATTGTTATATTTGGCTTATTATCATCTGATTTTATTATATGTCTGTATTTAATGTGCTAAATGTTGTTTTTACCGCTTTGATATTCTTGTGAATTGTACATATAAATTGTGCCGAAACCAATCTCCTCTCTGAGTCTTCTAAATCATGAAGAAGGGTGCACTTCGTGGTGACTTGTTTTCTGTATAGTATCTAATTCCCACTTTAGAACAAGGTTTGGATAAGTTGCTAAACCGGTGAAGCTTCTGTATTCCTGGGTTGCTGCCTCCTCCTCGGCTCGAGTTGTCCGTTCGGGTAAGCCAGGTCTAGAACAATAAACCCGGGTTTTTAAACCTAGAATAACAAAGCTTCATGCCGGATCCCTAGTAGGAACGTTTATTTGCATCATGTTGCATTTGACTTAGGGGACTCGACACAGGGGTTGGGTCCGTCTAGGACAGGTGACCTGAAATGAAAAGACCATCCTGCTGCATCCTATTTATTTTACGCATTTATTTGCTTCAGACTTGCATGCTGACCGATTTTTTTGAGATAAAAAATGAATTTTTTTTAATTGTTTTTTTTTTAAAAAAAATGCGTGTTTAAAAAAAAAATAGTTTATTTGTTTTTCAGTAGAATACAAATAGTTTTCATTTACAGATTGTAGTTTGTTTTTTAAAACGAACTACGCGGGTTTGATTCTCATTGGATGTGAGATACGTAGGCAACCTTTATCAGGTCCAACCTCCCCTTTTGCAAAAAATAGCCAAAAAATATCGAAATTAATTTTTGTCGTCACTAAGTCGGTGATGCTGTTTTCAAAAACAGCCGAATGTTCCCGAAAGGGACGTCGGAAGGCTGATTTTGTATAAACAGCCACCTTTGGGTCAGTTTTTAGATTTTGATCGATTAACCCACACAGCCTTAAAATCTTCGTCCCTGAGGCGTTGAAAGGCCGTGATTGAAAACTAAGTTTTTTTTTAGTAAAACAAAGTTGTTTTTCTTTCTTTGATCACCTTAATAAATGTGCAGGATGAGCACAAATCAGAATAAATCGTTTTCAGTCTTTAGCGAGGTCCCTCAACAGCTCCACATATGGTGGAATGATTTGAAAGACATTAGTAAAAAGATAGTGGAAAGAATTTTGGGAGGCTTTGTTAATCTGCTGAATATCAAGCCAAAGAAAGATATCACCGAGGCACTGATATCGTTTTGGGATCCGACCCGCAATGTGTTCCGTTTTGCTGACTTTGAACTTACACCCACGCTAGAGGAGATTGCAGGCTATGCAGAATTAAATGGGAAATTAAGAGGACAATACCTGCTTTCACCAAGACCGATATCTCTGCATGGGTTTCTGGATTTGCTAAGCATTAGTCGGAAGGTGCAAAATGATGATTTATCAGGAGGATGTTGCGATCTCCAATTCTTATACCAACGGTATGGCACTCCTCGGGGTTTTGAAGAGTCAAATCTTGGACTAACTCACGCTGGGAATAGAACCAAGTGGGAGGCCATGCGAATTCTAGCATTCATAACGACGTTCCTGGGGATTGTGATTTGTCCACGTGAAGATAAGAAAATAGAGATAAATCTTGTAGGAATAGCCGATGTTGCAATCAGAAAAGCTACCAGCATGGTAGTCCCTTTGGTTTTGTCCGAGATCTACCGAGCCTTGACTATATGCCGAGAAGGGGGCAATTTCTTTCAAGAATGCAATCTGTTACTCCAATTGTGGATGCAAGAACACCTCCATTACCGGGCACGATACATGAACCATGGGTTGACTGGAAAAAGCTGTATTAGTGGTTTTGAGGAACGGATGATAGGCGATGTATTCCCCGAAGGCGTCGAAGCATGGCTTGCACGATTAAGTTCAATAGAATCCGACCGGGTTGAATGGGCGTTCGGGTGGTTACCTGATACTGAAGTAGTATACATGGCAGCCGAGGAATGTTATGTTCTTCTGATGGGGGTTCGCAGTATCCAACCATATGTTCCTCATCGGGTATTACATCAGCTAGGAAGATTTCAGGTTATTCCTACTAATGAAGATCTAAGAAAGCACGCCATTGAATTGAGCCCAGGAGTCGTATTCCCCGAAGAAAAGATTAGAAAGCTATAGCATGAATGTAGATTCCTTGAGCCTAAGACTATGGTTCGAGAACTGGCTAAGGGTGAGGTAGATCCAAAGTACAATGTTTGGTTCGGGAAAAGGTTTCAGATTCGTTGGAAATCTGCTAAAAGAGCCCATGTACAAAAGTTCACGGAAGATTCACAAGAGCAATGGAATTGGCTAGCAAAGGAAGAAGGTTACGGGACGAAGATTGGTAAGATAGAATAGCAGGTCCGGGACCTTCAATTCGAGAAGAGTATATGCAAGCTGCCACCGACGAAGGAGATAAAAAGAAGTTGGCACAAGAAAATGACTTTTTGAGAGTTCAAATCCGACAAATGAAAAGGGATGCTGACATACGGTTGAGGAGTCGATCGAACGAAAAGTTGATAAAGGGTTTGGAAAATCAAGTCGCTGATGTCCAAAGACAATTGGAAGAATCGAAGACCCAGACAATGAGGATCCGTGCTAGCTGGAGAAGTGAGGCACAGCAACGGGCACTTCATCTACAACGGGTGGAAGAAGATTATACTGAGATCATCACTAATCTAAGGGAAGCGAATGTTACCCTCAGGGAGCGGGTTTTCAAACAAGCCTAGGATGCCAGGGTAGATCTCAACCGTTGTCACAATTTGATGGCACGACTGCAAGAACAAGTGGATAGACTCTTAGACCGAGTCACCAACAATGTTCATATATTAGGAGCAAAGAACCAGCAGACAGAACAGCTACTCAGAGAAAGGGACAGGATCAAGGACAGAATTGAAGAAATTGGGCATTATGTCACCATGAAGTGCTTAGCTTGTGAACAAATGCCCCACACCGCCCTTTTTGCTTCGGTTATGGACTATGTCCATCAGATCATGAGAGAGTTAAGGGGACTACACAGGGACCTCACACCAAGGCTCGCGGCAAGGCCGAACGATGCCTCACGGGTCCCAGGGAATTTAAGAGCATTAGGCTGTTGAATAAAAGATGTATTTTTGAAATTTTGAACAAAAAAAACTGGTTGGCATTTTTATTTTTTCTTATTATTTTTATTTTTTTTCTTGAGTCAAGCATTTTTCTTATTTTGTTGATTATTGTAAGACATGTTTTGTAACCGTAAAGGTTTTCATTATAAGAATTCCAGAATTTTGCCACAATCTTGTTATCAGAACTACGCTCGGTCTGATTCACGCAGGGACGTGATATGTAGGCAATCCACATAAGATTCGACCACCACCAAATGAGGTTAGTAACAAATTGGGTTTTCAAAGATAAAAGCTGGAATGACGCATGCGATGAATACATATAGAAATGGTTAATTGATTAGGTGCATTGCATCTAACGTGCGATAACATATCTGTTAAACTCAGTGAGCTAACAAGTTTGTTGCAATTTCCAGAAAAGTTTAGCAGTTGACTTGACAGAATATACTGGCCGATCACCATTACCGTACTAGATCAAAAGGTCCAATTCCAGCAAGCATGTCTAGTTCCGGCAAAAGTCTCGATGGAGAGAAAACAAAGATACAGATCATCACCAAACCTTCTTACTCTTACACAAACAAAGAGGAGGTGGACTGGTTGAGACAGCAAATGACAGAGATGCACCTAGCCTGGGTAAGGGGACAGTCATCACCAAACCTTCCTACTCTTACACCAGCACCAGAGCATCCGCCCATTGATCCCTCGACAAGTGCCCCGATCTATCCATATTATCAAGGGGAAAACCCTTATACATCCCAGGTTCCACCAACTAGACAAAATACTCCTCCTCCGGTTACCCCTGTTTTTGTGGCACCTCCACCTGCTACTTTACAAAAGTCTTCCAGTGAGCCGCTTTTTCAAATCCATGACAATCACTGTTATGATCCTGAGCCTACCTTTAAGGCTCCTGAACCGCATTCACACACCCCTCACTGGGATAACCCTGCAGAACCGGAAAAGCACTTCAAAAGTTTGGAGCATGAGGAAGTTATTCGGAAAGTCAAAAGCCTGGAGCAATCCTTCAGGAATATGCATGGTTTAGGCAACCAAGTCAGTGTTGCTTACAAAGATCTATGCCCATTTCCAGATGTCCAATTGCCCGCCGGGTTCAAAATGCCCAAGTTTGATCTATACGAGGGGCATGGTGACCCAGTAGCCCATCTCCGAGGTTTCTGCAGCAAAATGCGAGGAGTCTGCACTAGAGTGGTACACTAGGCAGGATCCCAGCATATGGTTTACATGGGATGACTTGGCTCAAGCATTCATCGGCCGGTTCCAGTATAATCTTGAAATAATCCCCGATCGCTTATCATTGCTAAAGTTAGAGAAGAAACCCGCCGAAAGTTTTAGAGAATTTGGTTTCCGCTGGAGGGAACAGGCAGCAAGGGTAGATCCGCCGATGAGAGAGAATGAGATGGTGGATTACTTCCTGCAGACACTGGAGCCAACCTATTTCGGACATCTGGTGACGTCCGTGGGTAAGTCATTCACTGAGGTGATAAAGATGGGGGCTATGATCGAGGAAGGCTTGAAAGCTAATAAGATCATGAGTTATTCAGCGTTGAAAGCCACCACTCAAGCCATTCAAAGCGGCACCGGAGGAGTGCTTGGAAAAAAGAGGAAAGAAGAGGTCGCGACAGTCGATTCCGGAGCATGGTTCAGAAACAGAGGCCCCGCATCCCAGTATAATCCGCCACAGCCCCACCACCAAAATTACTTCCACAATCCATATAACCACCCGCAACACTACTATCCAGTACCTGATCCCCATTTTACCGTCCATCACGCCCAGTCATATGCCACACCTCCCGTCCATGCACTATGGCGTGCACCAAACCCACAAAATAATTATCCACCCCCAAGAGCATACAGAAACCCCACGGGTGCAGGTTTTCGTCCGAACCAAGTATTCAAGAACGATAGGGCGCCAAGGCCGAAGACTTTCACTCCCTTGGGAGAGTCTTACACCAGTTTGTTCCACCGATTGAAGCAAGTAGGGTTGTTGAATCCGGTCGAGGCTAAGCTACCAAACCCTCTTCCAAAGAATCTGGATCATTCAATAAATTGTGCATACTGCTCAGGATGTCCGGGGCACGACACAGAAAAGTGTTGGAGGTTGAAAACAGCTATCCAGGAACTCATCGACACTCGCCGAATTGAGGTCCAGACTCCAGCGGAGCCCAACATCAACCAAAATCCGCTCCCAACTCATCATGAGACCAACATGATCGAGTTGGTATGGGTAGAAGAGGGACATGAGAAAACCTCTCAGGCCGTGATGATGATCAGATCTAGTGGGGTCGGAGTGAAAAAGGGGCCAAGCTCTAACGAGTCGCTCATCTGTAAGAAGGAAGTACAGGATGGGTCGGAAGCAGAAAGAGGAAGTGTAAACAAAGTACCAGTGAGGCCAGAGGGAGTAAAAATAGTTGTACCAGGGGCAGCAACCAAACCCGTCCTAACTGTAGCAGGTGTTCGAATGGATCCTTTCATCATCAAGCCAACAATACAGTTGCCGATAGTTGATAGCAAAGCTATTCCATGGAATTATGATCGGATCATGACGACTTACAAAGGAAAAGAAGTTAGAGAGGAAGTTTGCGAAGCGCAAGGTTTGACCCGTTCAGGGAGATGCTTTGCCTCTGCGGAATTTAGGAAGACTAATTCGACAACACTAAAAAAAGCCGGTAACTGACGAAGAAGCAGAGGAGTTCCTAAAAAAGATGAAGATGCATGATTATTCTATCTTAGAACAACTGAAGAAAACTCCTGCGCAAATCTCATTGCTGTCCTTATTGATACATTCTGAAGAACACCGGCAAGCTTTGATGAAAGTTTTGAATGAGGCCATGTGCCCGACAAAATCTCCGTCAGTCACTTGGAAAAGATCACCAATAGGATCTTCGAAGCAAATCGAATCACCTTCATCGATGATGAGTTGCCTGAGGAAGGCACCGAGCACAACAAGGCTTTATATCTTACGGTAAAGTGTGAAGAGTATGTGGTTACCGGAGTTCTAGTCGACAATGGGTCCAGTGCGAACATTTGTCCTCTCTCTATACTAAACAAGTTGAAAGTGGATATCAGCAGGGTACGCAAGAACATCATATATGTCCGAGGGTTCGATGGAGGAGGCAAGGCATCGGTCGGGGACATAATGTTAGTCTTGACAATCGGACCCGTGGAGTTCACCATGGAGTTCCAGGTGCTGGACATGGTAGTTTCATACAACCTTCTGATAGGACGACCGTGGATCCATGCTGCAAAAGCAGTTCCATCCAGCCTACACCAACTAGTCAAGTTTGAGTGGGATCGACAGGAGATCGTAGTCCATGGAGAGAATGATCTACAACCAGGCACCATCGTCCCCTTTGTTGAGACAGAAGAGGATGTTGGGCCATGGGTATACTAGGTCTGCGATGCGGTATCCGTCAACCGAGTTCCAGAGGGGGAATGCATTCTCAAAGACAGAATAATTACTACAGACGTCATGGTGGCTCATGAAATATTGAGAAACGATTTCGTACCCGGCAAAGGTTTAGGTGCATCTCTGCAAGGTATCACACAGCCGGTATCTGTGGTTGAAAATGTGGGAACCGTCGGCTTGGGATTCAAGACAACACCAGAGGACATCCAGCGAGCCAAGAGGAATAAAAAGAAGACATGGGTGCTCCCGAAGCCAGTTCCGCACCTTTCCCGATCTTTTGTCAGGTCCGAAATAAGAAGACATCCGATGACAAGGGTTCCCGGTCCTTTGGCCGGGCCAGATGAAGAGTTGTTGAGAAGGTTCGAGGACTTATTCTCAGATGTATGCATGTTCGAGGATGGGGAAGGGCCCAGCCATGCCGAGATACAGTTTGTGGGATCGAAAACAAAGTTGAATAATTGGAAGGCTACTCTTCTCCCTATCCGGAAGGAGTCTTGGTAGTCTGTTTTGGATTATTTTCTTTCAAATTTTGTGTGGGGCTATCCCCGGAGTAAAATCCATTTGTTTTAGTTCATTTTCTTTTGTTTGAGTATGCAAGCCTGTTTTCCTTGTATTGTTCCCATTAATGAAATTTTGTTCCCTTTGTTCCTAATTTTGTTTATTTTTCTTTCTTTTACCTTTTTGAGCAGCTTTCTTTCAACTGATCTTAATGATATGGCGTGCGAAAAGATTAATAAACCCAGTCTAGAAAGGCAATCTGGTTTGGAAATAATAACGCATGAAATAAGAAGTGACGAGAGTGAATCGGAATACGGCGATGATGAAGTCGTAGAAGAAATCGGCGAAGAATTAAGTCACTTCGAGGAAAAGCCCAAACCTAATTTAAATGATACTGAGGATGTTAATCTGGGGGATACGAATGATGTTAAAGAAACCAGAATAAGCGTCCATATCGAACCCAACCCGAGAGAAGAATTGATCAAAACACTCATGGAGTTTAAAGACATTTTCGCGTGGTTGTACGACGACATGCCAGGACTTAGCACTGATCTAGTGGTTCACAAATTACCTACTGACCCGGCATGCCCTCCCATCAAGCAAAAACTACGGAAATTTAAGACGGAGATGAGTGTAAAGATCAAGGAGGAAGTAACCAAGCAGCTGCAGGCGAAAGTCATTCGTATCACTCGATACCCTGATTGGTTGGCTAACGTAGTACCAGTGCCAAAGAAAGATGGAAAGATCAGAGTATGCGTGGACTACCGCAATCTCAACAAGGCGATCCCTAAGAATAATTTCTCGCTTCCCAATATCCATATCTTGATTGATAATTGCGCCGGGCGTGAGATCGGATCCTTTGTGGACTGCTACGCGGGATATCATCAAATCTTGATGGATGAAGAGGACGCAGAAAAGATAGCCTTTATCACACCATGTGGAACTTACTGCTATCGTGTAATGCCGTTCGGCTTGAAGAACGCAGGGGAAACATATATGAGGGCGATGACTGCGGTGTTTCATGACATGATACACAAAGAGATTGAAGTGTACGTTGATGATGTGATCATAAAATCCAGACGTCAAGAAGACCACATAGCCGACCTCCGAAAGTTTTTCCAAAGGCTTCGAAGATATGATATTAAGCTCAATCCGGCCAAATGTGCGTTCGGGGTTACGTCAGGGAAGTTGCTAGGATTCATCGTCAGCCGATGGGGCATTGAGTTGGACCCATCCAAAATCAAGTCCATCCAGGAGTTACCCCCGCCAAAGAAATAAACAGAGGTAATGAGTTTGTTGGGAAGATTAAATTACATCAGTAGGTTTATTGCTCAGCTTACAGCAACCTATGAACCCATATTTCGTCCGTTGAAGAAAGACGCTGCGATAGAATGGACGACAGAATGTCAGGAAGCATTCGACCAAATCAAAAGATATTTGTCAAACCCACCCGTACTAGTTCCGCCTGAACCGGGTAGACCCCTGATTCTTTATCTAACGGTCTTGGAGAATTCGTTTGGCTGCGTACTGGGGTAGCACGATCTTACTGGCAGAAAGGAACGAGCCATCTACTATCTCAGTAAGAAGTTCACGGTCCACAAGGTCAAATACACTCATTTGGAGAAGACCTGTTGTGCATTAACTTGGGTAGCCCAAAAGCTGAAACACTACATGTCTTCTTACACTACTTACCTCATTTCACGTTTGGATCCATTGAAGTATATTTTCCAGAAGTCGATGCCTGTAGGGAGGTTAGCAAAATGGCAAATATTACTTATAGAATTCGACATCGTCTATGTGACGAGGACGGCTATGAAAACTCAAGCGCTAGCCGATCACTTAGCTGAGAATCCTGTCGATGACGGATACGAACCCTTGAGGACGTATTTTCCAGACAAAGAAGTGTTTCAAATTGATGGGTTCGAATTAACCAAGGATCCAGGGTGGAAGCTTTTCTTCGACGGAGCGGCGAACGCAAAAGGAATCGGAGCAGGGGTTGTGCTTATCTCTGAAGCGGGACATCATTATCCCGTTACTGCCTAACTACGTTTCCATTGTACCAATAATATGGCTGAGTACGAGGCATGCATCTTGGGGTTGCGACTAGCGGTAGACATGGATGTACAGGACGTCTTGGTCTTGGGAGACTCGGACCTTCTGGTACATCAGATTCGGGGAGAATGGGAAACTAGGGATTTGAAGCTTATCCCGTATCGTCAGTGTTTGCACGATCTGACTAAGCGTTTCCATCAGTAGAATTCAGACATATTCCAAGGATGCATAACGAGGTTGCCGATGCTCTAGCTACTCTCGCATCGATGCTACATCACCCGGACAAGATTCGTGTCGATCCGTTACATATCCAGGTTCGGAATCAACATGCTTATTGCAATATGATAGAAGAAGAAATGGATGGTAAGCCATGGTTTCATGATGTCAAAGAATACCTCAGGTTAGGAATATACCCAGGGAATGCAACTAGAGATCAAAAGAGAGCTATTCGACGATTAGCGAACGGATTTTTCCTTAGCGGAGGGTTGCTGTACAAGAGAACCCCGGATTTGGGATTGTTGAGATGTATAGATGCAAGTCAAGCCACAACAGTGATGATATAGGTACACGCCGGAGTTTGCGGGCCACATATGAGCGGATATGTATTGGCCAAGAAGATTCTTCGAGCAGGATATTACTGGCTCACTATGGAGTGTGATTGTATAAGTTTCGTACGAAGATGCCATCTGTGTCAGATACACGGAGATCTGATTCATTCTCCGCCGACCGAGTTGCATACAATGTCAGCACCATGGCCATTTGTGGCGTGGGGTATGAATGTTATTGGACCTATAGAACCGGCAGCTTCCAATGGTCATAGGTTCATTCTGGTAACGATCGATTATTTTACCAAGTGGGTGGAGGCTAAAACCTTCAAATCAGTGACCAAGAAGGCGGTGGTGGACTTCATACATTCCCACATCATCTGCTGGTTTGGAATCCCAAAGGTAATCATCACGGATAACGGTGCCAATCTTAACAGCGGATTGATGAAGGAGGTATGTCAACAGTTCAAGATTACACACCGAAATTCCACACAATATCGTCCCAAAGCAAATGGTGCGGTTGAGGCAGCAAACAAGAATATAAAGAAGATATTGAGGAAGACGGTAGAAGGGTCTAGGCAATGGCATGAAAAGTTACCATTTGCACTGTTAGGTTATCGCACCACCGTCCGAACTTCGGTAGGTGCAACTCCTTAACTGTTGGTGTACGGAACTGAAGCAGTAATACCAGCAGAAGTTGAGATCCCATCCCTCCGTTGAAGCTGAGATTGACGACGATGAGTGGGTCAAAACCCGATTGGAGCAATTGAGCTTGATCGATGAAAAGAGATTGACAGCAGTATGTCATGGCCAATTGTATCAAAAGAGAATGGCGAGAGCATATAACAAGAAGGTACGTCCCGGGAAATTTGAAGTGGGACAGCATGTGCTGAAGAGAGTTCTACCGCATCAGGCCGAAGCAAAAGGCAAGTTCGCTCCAAATTGGCAAGGACCATTTATTGTGACAATGGTATTATCCAACGACGCTCTGTGTCTCACTGATGTCGAGGGAAGATGCACCGATATGGCTATCAATTCTGATGCAGTCAAGAGATATTATGTGTAGTTCTTTAATGTATTTGTCAATGTTTGGTTTCGTTTGTTTGTATTCGGCATTTTTTGGAGAATGAAATGACAGAGGCAATTTTTCTACTACCCAAACACTTTTACCCTTGTTTTCCCCTTTGATCCTTAATTATTCTTTCATATACCCTCTTTTGGAATCCTCAAGTAAGATGTATAACAAAATAGAAAAGAAACAAAGAAAAAGTCACAAGAAAAAGTGAACTACGTTCGACCTGATTCCTCAAGAAGGATACGTAGGCGCCACACGGCTCGGTCATAGTAAAATAAAAATCAAATATTCCCCAAGCAACAAAACTGGGGCAGAAGTCATGTTTCGTTTGAAAAGATAGTGAATTCCAAAAGTTGTAATGAGCTACCTGTTGAGGTTAAATCCCTTTTCTCTAGCCTCGTACACAAAAACCGCATTAATGACCAAAAAAGACCTCTCGATCAGTATTTAAGAAATTCCAAGTCATGCAAATGAAAGCCAAGAATGACACTCCGATCCTCGACTGAATCCAGGGATTCACAAGTTAAAAATGGATAGCCCTTTAGAGGGAATTTCGTGGATAATACCCCAGCCCACCGCAGGGAAAGAAAGCAAAATGAGAGAGTCTTAACAGTGAAAACCCTCACGGGCACCTTAAGGAAAAGAAAGTTGAGAGAAATAAAATGAGGGAGTCTTACGGTGAAAACCTTTACAGGCACCCTAAGGCAACGGGAGGTCGAGAGAAATGAGAGAGTCTCATTAGTGAAAACCCTTTGAAGGGCACTATGAGGTGACAAGGTGAGATGGTTGCAAGGTGTCTGCATGAGACGAGGTTGGGACATTCGTTTACTTCTAGCAAAACGAAGCCGTCAGAAAAGTGATTGACATAAATAGACTGGGTAGATTAATCTCGAAGGCACGACATAACCATTGGATCCGTTATACATTCAGATAAGATTTTCCCAGTTTTGAGCTCAGAAAAGTTTTCCTTTTTGTCTTTTACGGTCAGCATTCTTTTATTTATTTCATTTTTATCTATCATTTTTCTCTCTCTTTAAAGATTTTTATGTTTATGTCGGAAATTCACTTTTTAAAGCTTACTACCAAGTCTCCCAAAGTGGTACAATGAAGATGAATAGGCGTAGAACAAGGCAATAAGTCAAAAGACATTCCGATATTAGGATTGGAACGACAGGTCGATTGGAAGGTTCAGAGAAATTACGGAGTAGGGCGGAGAACAGCAAGAACACATTCGACTAAGAGGGTCGGACCACACTGAAGTTTGGAATAAAAAGAAGAGATGAGAGATCATCTGTGGAAAGAGCACCATCCCCAGCAAGTACCAACGTCATCCCCAAAGTTCGAGGATGGCAAAGTAACTAAAAGAGAAAATGAAAACCGCCCCAGCAGGAGTGGCACGACCACTCACCGCGTTTTTGAAACTAACAATTTTTCTTTGATTTAAAGCAGGAAAAGAGGATTCGTCGGTGGAAAAGCATGCCACATAGAAGGTTATCAAACTGGGGCAGAAAATTTTCTCCCATTGCGAAAATTTTCTTGAAATCAAATACCCAGTTGATAAAGATAGAAAACAACACAAGATTCTGGGAAGAAGGAAAATACCAGCTTCGAGTGAAATAGTTTTGAAAGAGGCCAGACAATACGAGGAAGTGATCTTTGAACCCGGGTTATCCCCAGCGATCTTGAAAGAAGCCAGTTAACGCAAGAGAATGATCCGAGAACCAGGTTTCATCCCCAGCAACTTTGAGGGAAAGAAAAGCTGCGACAAAGGAAGTTATACCCCAAGTAGATAGAAAAACATGAGAGAACTTGTGTTCAGAAAGCAAGAGGCAGGTATTATTCCCCAGCAGTTCGGAGAAATGAAATGCTGAAAATTCCATCGGCAACATTATATCTTACAGTGTTCAAGAGGGCGGAGTGCGAGTCTTAAAAGGAGTTGGGAAAGAAGAAAGGGATTCTCCGATAGTGTAGTCACTGGCGGGCAAAATTTTAGATCCCTCAGCGATCTCAAAATAAGACAAAAGTTTTGAAGAAAATGGAAAGGGAGGGAATAAAGGACAATTTTCTGAGTATCATTATCCCCAGCAGGTAAGTAAACAATTCTAAAGATATCCCCAGCAATCAGAAGGGAAAACCACACGACCCAGGAGGAAAGCAGTTCCAAAACAAGGTAATTGAGGAGAAAGGATAGTTTAAGAGGTGATGCAGGAAGAAGAAAGTGGTGCAGGAAGTGAAGGAAGGCGATAGGAATGGGATGAAGTTCGAAGTTTGTTGTTAAAGTCAGGTGTCCGCCTGAAGAATGGAGTGGCGATTTATGTTTGAAGTTTGTCGTTGAAGTCAGGTGCCCGCCTGAAGAATAGAGTGGCGATTTAGTTTGAAGTTATAGATGAAGTCAGGGAGCCCGCCTCTGAAGAATGGAGTGGCGATTTATTTTGAAGTTGTAGTTGAAGTTAGGGAGCCCGCTTGAAGAATGGAGTGGCGATTTATTTTGAACTTCTACTTGAAGTCAGGGAGCCCGCTCGAAGAATGGAGTGGCGATTTAGTTTTGAAGTTGTAGTTGAAGTCGGGGAGCCCGCCTCTGAAGAATGGAGTGGCGATTTAGTTTCGAAGTTGTAGTTGAAGTCGGGGAGCCCGCCTGGAAGAATGGAGTGGCGATTTAGTTTTGAAGTTATAGTTGAAGTCAGGGAGCCCGCCTGAAGAATGGAGTGGCGATTTATTTTGAAGTTGTAGTTGAAGTCAGGGAGCCCGCCTGAAGAATGGAGTGGCGATTTATTTTGAAGTTGTAGTTGAAGTCAGGGAGCCCGCCTGAAGAATGGAGTGGCGATTTATTTTGAAGTTGTAGTTGAAGTCAGGGAGCCCGCCTGAAGAATGGAGTGGCGATTTATTTTGAAGTTGTAGTTGAAGTCAGGGAGCCCGCCTGAAGAATGGAGTGGCGATTTATTTTGAAGTTGTAGTTGAAGTCAGGGAGCCCGCCTGAAGAATGGAGTGGCAATTTATTTTGAAGTTGTAGTTGAAGTCAGGGAGCCCGCCTGAAGAATGGAGTGGCGATTTATTTTGAAGTTGTAGTTGAAGTCAGGGAGCCCGCCTGAAGAATGGAGTGGCGATTTATTTTGAAGTTGTAGTTGAAGTCAGGGAGCCCGCCTGAAGAATGGAGTGGCGATTTATTTTGAAGTTGTAGTTGAAGTCAGGGAGCCCGCCTGAAGAATGGAGTGGCGATTTATTTTTGAAGTTGTAGTTGAAGTCAGGGAGCCCGCCTGAAGAATGGAGTGGCGATTTATTTTGAAGTTGTAGTTGAAGTCAGGAAGCCCGCCTGACGAATAGAGTGGCGACTTATTTGAAGTTGTAGTTGAAGTTAGGGTGCCCGCCTGAAGAATGGAGTGGCGATTTATTTTGAAGTTGTAGTCGAAGTCAAGGAGCCCGCCTGAAGAATGGAGTGGCGATTTATTTTGGAGTTGTAGTTGAAGTCAGGGAGCCCGCCTGAAGAATGGAGTGGAGATTTAGTTTTGAAGTTGTAGTTAAAGTCATGGAGCCCGCCTGAAGAATGGAGCGGCGATTTATTTTTGAAGATGGTTGAGGAAAGCGGTAGAGTATGACGGAAATCCCCAGCATGAATCCAAGTTCATAATCAGAAGGAAGGCAACAAGGATCAGAAAAGATAGATTCAGACTTCGAAGGAAAATAATTCGAAGATCACAAGGAAGGGACCAATGGTCGGAGTTCGGTAATCAAGATAGGCCGAAATAACAATTGACAGAAGAGAAGAAGCATGTGAAGAAACATCAAAGCCAGCAAGATGGCAAGGAACATGACAAGTTCAAGATGAAAAGATAGATAAGAATTTGCAATACTGTAACTTAGTCTAGCTTCTTATTTTTTTTGTTCAGCACGGTGTAATAAGGAGATCAGTTAAGCAGTATCACCAGCAGCAACAGCAGTAACAGCGAGATCACAGCAGTCATGGTGGTCCCAGCTACCAAAACTTCCCGAAATACATTGACCCGATTCCTGTTTAGCCCAGGATATGTAGGAGACCACGATTCGGTCAAACTTTTCCAACAAAAAGGCTTCATACGGAGTGATCAAACGGGAAAAAATCGCTAGTATCCGCTCACTTATCTTTGCACGAAAACTCTTCATGTTTCCGCGCAAAGAGGGGCAGCTGTGAGCACGTGATTTTTGCCCTACATGAGAATTACTCCCAAAAAATTAAAAAATTAAAATAATCTTGGGTTGTATTTGATCTTGTGGATTTTTTGTGTGGTCTCTCCTTAGCGCCAGCGCTTGGTCTCTGTGTTTATTTGTCACCACAATCAAAAAAAAATACAAAATATATGTTGTAGACGCTTAGGAATTAATTGTGAATTCATAGGAATTAAGTAATCGTAAAGTGGTTAGAAAAGAAAATTACAAAAAATGCGCATCTTTATTCTTGGCCTTTAGGCGATTTTAACTAAATGTGTAATTCGTGTTAATGGTTTGTGTAGGAACTAATAGGCGTGTGATTTTATTTCTTTCAATTTGTTTAGAGTGGCTTTAATTTAAATGTGGTTAGTGAACGAAAGAAGGACAAAAGGCTATTTTTGCAAATAATCGCAGCCCAGAAGGGCTGTCTTTGCCCTGTCCAAATGGATCAGCACCTTTAGACGTCTAAACGACGTCGTTGAGCTTGACACAATCCAGGCCGTTGATCCTGCAAGATCAAACGGCCCAGTATGTTTCATGAGCGTCCAAATGACATCGTTTCAAGGCATTCAATCATGTCCGTCGAACCATCCTCGATCCAACGGAGGAGATCCCATCCCCTAACCCGTTACGTAGCCCGACCCAGTCCGTCCACAGACCAATCCGGCTTCAATGATGCCCAAACGGCACCATTTGGATAAGTGAAATGATCCAGGCTATTGATCTTATCATATCAAACGGCCAAGATTCATTTCCCACGCAGGTATATAAGTCCCAAAGGCCTACCCAGCCCCCCTTAAGCCGGACCCCCCATCTTTATCGTCTCTCTTAGAGACGACTGTGCCTCCGCTGTCCCCCACCGTGCTCCGCCCACCGGAAATCGCCTCACGGCGGTTTCGGTAGGCCAAACACTCCCAAATTTACACCACACACTCCCTTACCCAACCCCGTGCATGGTTTATTTCGAATCAATCCGAAAATTCTCGAATCTTCATTTGAAGATTTGAGTCGAACTCGAACCAAATCCGATTGACCCCAAACTCATGCCATGCCCTCGCCAGACCTCCCTCACACCATAAACACCCTTGGAGTGGTTCGAATCCAACCCAAAAGCCCCGAGCCCCAAAAACAGCTCCAAGAACCCTAGAAATCCAAAATTAGGGCTTTGTTTAATTCGATGGGAGATTGAGGTCTAATAGACCTTAGTCTACGTGTTATCAACTGAGAACACCCCGATTAAGGTCCGTTGGACCCCAAAATGGATGAGTCCAGTTGGCCCAATTCCTATGCTTCTTCTGAGGTATTTCTTTTCCCTGTGATTTAATTCTATTTTATGAGCATCTATGTGTGTTTAATTTGTGTTTTTATTGATGTTTTCAATTTTTCGTATCAATTATTCTGTTTTCCTCCCTCAAAGACCTTTTTTTAGGTCAATTATTATTCTATTTTATTCGTTCGATTGTGTTTGTCATAGGATATATATTCATTTCGATTAACGTCGTCACATAGCTAGTTTCATATTTCTAAGTTTCTGCCGAACACCATGAATCTTTGTTATTGTTCGTCGATTTGTTGTTTGTTGATTCTCATGTGTGGTAAATGTTATAAACCATATAATCGATTGAAATAGTCTGGTCGACTAGTTAGTTTCCTTATAAGTTCCCTGGTTTTTGTCAAAACCAATCAATCATCTGTGAGTCTGTTTGGTCTGTTTGATTGTGGTTAATTGTTATAGCTCGCGTAATCGACTAGACGAACACTGTCGTAGGTTTGGCTGTTCAAATAAGATAGGGATGCCATTGGCATTGCAAAACTGATCTGAAGCATTGTCAATTCGGACAGTTTGTTGATCTTGGTTTTTAATTGAGGTTTAACTGCTAGTTCACCATAAATTAAGGGTTAAAAGGGACTGCCAGACAATTTTTAGTGGCTAAAAACAGGGGAATAATGGGCTGGGATTCAGTTTTGAGTTGTTTGAATTTAAAAATTGGATTAAATAAATAAGCACCCTTCTTAATTGATTAAAATAATGCAACAAGGCATCTGATAAGAGGGCTGTTCAGATTAGTTAGTGGAAAATAGAGTTTTCTAATAAACTTGAGTGGGAAGATAGGCTGTAGAGGGTACACTAAGGCTGATTTTAAGGGCTAATTGAGTGGTCCATCAGGGGAAAAGTGTCTGTTTTGGGGGTATAAATACAGACTTGGAATGAAAAAGAGAAGAGAGACATACAGATAGATTTGAGGGTTCCTTAGAGGAGAAAGACTTGAGAGATACAATTCTGGAAAAAAAAAACCTTAAAGTGTTGTTTCACTACTGATTTTTGAGTTCCATTTGCAAAAAATATCAAAAGCATTGCTGCTTTGTTCTCCAGTTCAAAACCGATCCAATTTTCCTTTTTCTTGATTGTTGAAGTTCATTTGAAATACATTTGTGGGGGTTTAACTGAGTGTTTGGTTCTGTTTAAGTCATTTAGGGCTGGGGTTTTAGGTTGTTGACATTGTTCAGTTGTTTGCTGGTCTATCTCTGTTAACTCGAGATCAGTTGGGCATAAGTGGGTGTTAAGTGTTGTTGTCTGATTTTACAAATTCTCTGGGCCTGTGTTTGCTGGCTGTTTGGAACTTCAAGATTGCTGCTGTGAATTTGCTGTTTTTGCTGTTACATTGGTATGATTGACTTCTTTCATTTCTACCTATATTTCGACTGCCAGGTACATATTTCGAACTTATGTTGATATATCAACCCCTGCTAAAGATATGAGTTGAAAAAATGGAAGCTGCATTTTGTTGATGTTATCCTATTTTTAAAGCTTATACATTTATTTATGTAGATTTGTTATGATTTGATTGTATTGTAATTGAACTAAGGATTACTCCAAATAATAATTGAGTTGTATGGAATGGCATGAGTGATAGTAGTTTAGTACGCTTGTATAATTGAATAGATTGTCAAGTTAATTAAACTGAATAGTACTCACGAATCATAATTAGTTCGATTTTGGGTATTATATAGATTGATTGTCGGAGTTAAAAGAGTAGTTAAAGCTGTAAATGAATTCATGGTCTATGATTTACATGTGTTAACAATAAATAGGATGTATCGCAAATTAGTCTCCCATCTTGGCTCATAATCACAGAAGTTTATGTTTCAATCCCTAATGCTAGTTTAGTCTTGATTAATTGAATTGATATCCTGTCATTAAGAAATAACTACTGTCAATTGTCAATTTGAAGTCATCTTTAGCAACATTTAGAAGGACTAGTGAAATCTAGCTTCGAACTCATGTAAGCTGGAATCAATAGGTTTAACATATTCGAAGTGTGAATCAATATAATAAGGTCAAGAACATTAATCCAATAGGCTTGAAACATGCAAGTTGAGTTCACATTGAAGTTTAATGAACTTTCGAATAAGTATTAGTAATTAAGGTAAGCTTTAATTTCCAATAGTTGCAATTAATTAATTCCAATGGTTTATTCTTCTAACGATGTGGGTTCAAGTTAGTTATAAGATAATTAGTTTCTCTTTAAAAATATTACCCGTCAATTCTGTATTTTATTTATAGTTTCAATTTTAGTAATATTCTTTTCGTTAACAATGGTCTTAAGTTGGTAACAAATGAATGATTTTTTAGCATATAGTTAATTAAGACTTTTCTACTTTATTTTTTTTAGAGACAAACTTAAACGGAGAAAATGTAGTCATTATAGGATTACCTTTTAAAATAAATGAGACGAGCCCCGCTAAATAACGTATAAATCATGGTGCCCTCGTAAATGTATATTCAAATAATTAGAATTTGGGACGAGCCGTTTAGCTAATTTCACGGCCCTTTGCAAAGTAGTAATACATTAGTCATTTTAGGTGTGGTTTTAATCATTTTACCTTTCTTAAATACAAGTGTGCATTTCATGCAACTCATCCAACAATGTTGAATAAGAATGTGTCGAGGATCCGTGTGCATTTCATGTGACGTGATCCGAAAACGTGTTCTTAGACAATGTTCATTTTCTTAAGCTCTAATAATTGACAAAAAGCGGTAAATAACATTAAAATTGCACTGTAGGATAATACGTTGTAAATCAGGTTAATAAGCCAAAATATGACAGTTGAGCGACCGTGCTAGAACAACGGAATTCGGGAATGCCTAATACCTTCTCCCGAGTTAATAGAATTTCTTATCCAGATTTCTAGTATGCAGACTGTTTAATAGAGTCATTCTTTTCCTCGATTCGGGATTCAACTGGTGACTTGGGACACCATAAATCTCCCAAGTGGCGACTCTGATTTAATTAAATAAATCTCATTTTGATTGTCATTTAATTGGAAAAACTCCTTCGTGCCCACACTAGGCGCGCCAAAAGGAGGTGTGACATGAATGAGGCGGCGATTGCGGAGTTAATGTCCAAGTAGGGGATCCTACACCCTATCGAGATGCTACCGGCAGAGGGAGATGATTGTAAACGCGTGATTTTTGACCCTCCCCGAGATTTTTTATATTTTTAGCGTAAAATATTTAGTTTAGTTTTAATATAGCTATTTTAGCTAAATTTGACTCTTTTACTTTATTTTTACCTTAAAATGAAAAATAACAAAAATATAGTTTTATTAATGTTTCGTAGTCATTTTAAACTTGAAAAAATACAAAAATAGTACTTTATATTTTTATCTTTTTATAAAAACGAAAATAATAAAAAATAGTTTCATTAATATTTTGTAGTTATTTTAAACTTGAAAAATATAAAAAAATAGTTTTATTTTAATTATGAGTATTATAGTTATTTTGATTACCTAGGATTAATTAAATAATACCATTCTCGGTTCCGGGCGAAGAATAATATTCGGGTTCAAACTACCCGGTTTTATAATTTTCGGACCTAGCCCGTAATAATCCGAGTCCACCACACGGGGAACATGGACAAAAATAACTCATACAACATACATGACACACACTACACTAAGGGGGACAATACATAATGGGATGGGGGAATAAGAAGAAAAAGACAAGAAGAAAAAGACAAGGGAAAAAGACAAAGGGATAAAAACAAAAACAAAAAGACAAAAAAAGGCATGGAGCCTCATTTTTAAAAAGAAAAAAACGGTAAAGAGAAAGGGGCTCCTTCCTGATTTTTTTTAAAAGGAGAAACATACATAGGAGGGGGATCACGGTAAGAGGGGGGAGTCTCGGTCAAATTTTTTAGAAAAGAAGACAGTGAGCTCTTGGGATCATTTTGAAGGGAAAAATGTTACTATTGGGTCCTGAGGGGTGGAAGAAAAATGAAAATGATTTTAAAGAGGGGGAAGGAAAAAACGTAAAAAAAAAGCTGAAGAAAAAACAGAAAAATAATAATAATACACACAGTAGGAGGCCACGGTGGAGGAAAAAGATTTTGTGCTTCGTCAACCTCGTTCTACCCGTCGAATCGTTTGTTCTTGGTTCCAGTTTGGTTCGAGTTCTGTCCGGAGAGGTCGAGGTTTGAGATCGTCATAAAAGGTTCGTTTTCTCGTTGTGTACGTTAAAAATATGTAGAAATAAAGGTGCATGTTCTTTTTCGATATTGTTCTTCTCGCTAATATTTTGGATCGTTTCGCATTTGATTTAGTTTCGTATGATTCGGACGATTTTTGTAAATATATGATTCTGTTGAACATGCAATTTCACAATTAATGGTGGTCTTGTAGTGTCGAAGTTAGCTAATGAAAATAACTAATCCTTCATATGCTCGCCAACTAGTTATGCTTCCGTTGTTTATGTAATTGTTCGCCATAGTCTTGAATTTGCTCACTTAGTTATCTAGTCGTATGTTTACTCGAATTGGTTATAGTTGAGTATGACTTTGTCACATTATAGAAAGTGGTTCGTTATTCTTTAACTGAACGACGTAATTAGATTAAAGGAATCGGGGGTGCATTTCATGTGACCCGACTCCAATTTTGAACAAGGTTAAATAAAGCGTGTCGTGAACCACAAGTGCATTTCATGTAGCGTGGCTCGCAACATGTTTTAAATAATCTTGAATTAACTCTTTAATAAATAATAGGATTGCACATAAGTTATAACATGTATCAAAATCAGATAAATAAGCCAAATACGACAGTTGAGCGACCGTGCTAGAACCACGGAACTCGGGAATGCCCGACACCTTCTCTCGGGTTAACATAATTTTTTATCCGGATTTTTGGTTCGCGGACTGTTAAATAGAGTCAAACATTTCCTCAATTCGGGATTCAAACCGGTGACTTGGGACACCATAAATCTCCCAAGTGGCGACTCTAAATCTCTTAATAAATGAATTCCATTTTGATTGTCCTTTAATTGGAAAAACTCCTTTTACACCTACGCGCCCACGCGGGTTTGCGGAGAAAGGAGGTGTGACAGCTCTGGCGACTCTGCTGGGGAATTTTCCCAGAACCACTGGTTCAGGATTTAAGAATTCGAGCTTTGAATAATTGTTGTAATTGGCTTATTATTATCTGATTTTATTATATGTTTGTATTTAATGTGCTAAATGTTGCTTTTACCGCTTTGATATTTTGTGGATTGTATATATAAACTGTGCCGAAACCAATCTCTTCTCTGAGTCTTCTGAATCATGAAGAAGGGTGCACTTCGTGTGACTTCTTTTCTGTATAGTGTCTAATTCTCACTTTAGAACGAGGTTTGGATAAGTTGCAAAACCGGTGAAGCTTCTGTATTCCCGGGTTGCTGCCTCCTCCTCGGCTCGAGTTGTCCGTTCGGGTAAGCCAGGTCTAGAACAATAAACACAGGTTTTTAAACCTAGAATAACAAAGCTTCATGCCGGATCCCTAGTAGGAACGTTTATTTGCATCATGTTGCATTTGACTTAGGGGACTCAACACGGGGGTTGGGTCCGTCTAGGACAGGTGACCTGAAATGAAAAGACCATCCTGCTGCATCCTGTTTGTTTTATGTATTTATTTGCTTCGGACTTGCAGGCTAACCGGTTTTTTTATATTGAGGAAAATGAAAAAAAATAGTTTCAAAATAGTTTGTTTTTTTTACTTAAAAAGAAAAAAAAATGTTTGTAGTAAAATAAAAAAAAATGTGTGATTAAAAAAAACATATAGTTTCAAAATAGCTTGTTTTTTTTACTTAAAAAAAGAAAAAAAAATTTCAAATAAAAAAAAATGTGTGGAAAAAATAGTAATAATAATATATTGTTTGTTTCATTTACAGATGTAGTTTGTTTTTATTTGACCGAGCTACGCTGGTTTGATTCTCACATGGTGTGAGATACGTAGGCAACCTTCATCGGGTCCAACCACCCCTTCAAAAAATTTAAAAAAAAATGTGTCGAAGTTTTAGTTTTCAATAAAATCAAAGTAACGCTGTTTTTGAAAATAGCCGAATGTTCCTTAAGGACACCGGAAGGCTGTTTTTGCAAAAATGGCCACTTTGATTTTTTCGTTTTCTTGTTGAATAATAGCCTTGAAATATTCCATGGGGAAATGTTGAAAGGCCTTAGCCTCAAAATAAAGTTCGGGATACCACCCCTTTTAAAAAAAAATCATCAAAAAAAATGTGTGTTTAATTTCGTCAATAAAATCAAAGTGATGCCGTTTTTGGAAATAGCCGAATGTTCCGAAAGGACGCCGGAAGGCTGTTTTTGCAAAAATAGCCGCTTTGAGTCATTTTAGATAATTTACGAGCATAGCCTTGAAATATTCCTTGTGAAAATGTTGCAAGACCATAGCCGCAAAATCAAGTTCGGGTTCACACCTCTTTTGCAGAAATAACCAAAAAAAAGGTGTCAAATTTTTTATTTTATTATAAATAAATCGGGTGATGCTATTTTTGTTTAAAATAAGCCGAATGTTCCCCAAAAGGATGCCAGAAGGCTATTTTTCCAAGAATAGCCACTTTGAGTCTTTGTAAATAATTTTTTGGGCACAGCCTTGAAATATTCCCTCGTGGAAATATTGAAAGGCCGTATCCGCAAAATTAAGTTTGAGTCATCACTCAACTTTGAAAAAAAAAATACAACATATGGTTTTGCTGAAATGGCCACATTTGGCATTTAAACTTTCTCAGTCTTGTGTTGGCCTGTGTCGGTGTTGAACGATGCCCCATGGGCCCTAAGATGAAAAATTTTGAATTTGTAGTCTCTTAAATAAAATTTTGCAAAAATAGCCGCTTTGTCAAATAAGTCATTACATGGCTAATTTTGTAAAAATAGTCAATTGACATTAGAAACTTCTCAGTCTTGTGTTGGCTTATGGCGATGCCGAATGATGCCCCCATGAGCCATAGAAGGAAAGTTTTTTTCAAGTTTATCTTTTTGGAGTCGGCTTTTACAATTTTTCTTCAAAAAAAAAAAATCAAATAAACATCTCTTTATTTCTTGCATTAATTTGCAAGAACTACGCTCGGTCTGATTCATGCGGGGTCATGATACGTAGGCAATCTCCATAAGATTCGACCACAACCGTATATGTATATATATTAAAAAAAAAATTGATAAGGACTGGCTGAGTCCATTCTAACATGTTTTGTCTTGAATTGTAAAGTAAGTAGAAGGTGGTTGGTTTGTGACAAGCGGACAACGCAAGATCCCCGAAAGATGGTACAGGAGGAAATTTCCAAATACCTTATAACCCACTTCCAAACCAAGGGTATAGAAGGGAACCGAAGTTGAAGGGTAATTTCACACCAATAGGAGTTTCCTATGCAAGCTTATTTGAGAAGTTAAAGCAACAGGACATGATTGCACCCATCCCTCCAAATCATGTGGACCCACATGCAAGGAGCTTTGACCCGTCTAAAAGGTGTGAATACCATTCCCATGCCCAGGGGCACAGCATGGAAAGTTGTCGGGATTTGAAAAGGGAAATAGAAAGGATGATCCAAGAAAGATTGATTGTGATTCAAGACAGTGACACCCAGAATATCGCGCTGAATCCATTACCTGCACATGATGATACACACTTTCTGGCGGCGATGCCTAGTGACACGGAATATGAGAATCCACTCGGAAATTTTGCCGACTGAAATGAGAGAAGGCCATAGTGATTCTGATAATCAAATTCGTGGTTAAATGTCAGGCTTATCAATTGGAGAGTCATTTGTGGTGGCTTATTTTGTTGTCATTTCTATTTGTTCGGGTTATTTCAGAATGGTAATCCGGATGTTGTCTTGTGGCTCAAACATTTTATCCTTGTATTTTTCTTTTGATCATAGTGTCTCATCTAAAGGGGTCTAGGTTCGTTCTAAGGGTTGTAACCCAGTTTTGTTTTTTTGGTTGTTCGAGTCGTTGTTTTATCGGTTAATGCAATGACCTATTTTTATATTATTTCTAGACATTTTCTGTTATTTAGTCATCTCCTTCCTATAGTTCTTTTTCTGCTAGCTCTAGTGACATGACGTGCGCGCATAGTTCTGGCCTGATCTTAAAAGTTAAAACCATTGGGAGGTGATCGAGATATTTAAATTAAATAAGAACGGTTTGAGATTATTCGAAGCCCGAGTCATGAGAAACTAGGGCAAGTAAAAGGAAACCGTTAAAGGCAAGCTGGCCAAAATTGACATGGGGTCGTTCATAATAATGAAAATGAGAGTGTTGCCCAACAGGTGCTTTAAAGATATGACGAATATTAATTGTGTTGTTTACGCTTGGCATGTTTTGAAGATTGGAATGATGAAGGCATTTTGTTCTGCTATCCAAACACTTTATCCATCGTCAACCCTTTGAGCCTTATTTTAAATTCTTTCATACCCCTCATTCGGAATTAGTTGCAAAGACTAGAAATACAAGTTTGAAAGGCGAAAGAAGAAAGGGATAAAGAAAAAGTAAAGAAAAACAAAACAACAAAAAGAGATAAAGAAAAGAAAAAGAAAAATGTGTGAAAAAAAAAACTTGAAAAAGAGGAATTGGGAACTACGTTTGACCTGATTCCTCGAAGAGGATACGTAGGCGCTTCACAGCTCGGTCATAGTGTAAATAAAAACCAAAAAAATCCCCAAGCAAGAAACTGGGGCAACAAAAGTTGTGTTTATAAAGGAAGATGTAGACTCCGAAGGTTGTAATTTTGAACCCATTTTGTTTTGTTTTGAGCCTTTAATACCCTTTTCTTTCTAAGCCCTATCAAAATCCACATTACGGTCCAAAGAAAGACCTTTTGACCAATCTTCAAAAGAGGCCAAGTCAGGCAAATGAGAGAAGTCTTATCAGAACATAACACTCTGATTCCCATCAGAAAAGACTCGGATCTGCAGCAGAAGAAGTATGAGAGAATCTTAGCGGTAACACTCCCAATCCCCAGTTGAAGAGAAACACAAATGAGAGAGTCTTAGCGGTGAAAACCTTCACAGGCACCATAAGGCGATGAAAGCTGAGAGAAAAAAACGTAATGAGAGAGGCTTGGTAGTGAAAACCCCTCGGGCACTACAAGTCGAACGAAGATTGGAAAAGAGATAGGAAAGTCCAAGGAGAAGATTACAAAAGGCGGTTTAACGACGGAGGATAGGCTATATGTGCACGTCATGTCCATTAGAGTTGGTATCCACGTTTGATAGGTTTATCTTATAATTTTTCTTAGAGAGTCATTGTCTTTTATTCTGTTTCCTTTTATCTTTCTCCTTTCATCAAAATTCCCCAATAGAGTCTGTTTGCAAGAAATGACTGCGAAATTTTCTATCAGCTTTCCAATTACGCAAGACGGGATTTTGATTGGTACACCCAAGTGGTATAGGTCAGGAATGATCAAGCGCAAGGCCAGTGTCCAGAGGGATATTCCCCAGCAATAGGAAAATGACAAAGTGAGGGATTGGTGTCAATAAGGATATCTCAAGGAAGGTTAATGACCTCAAGGAAGGTTAATGAGACTCAAAGGTTGGGAAATGCCCAGTCCTTAGATATGCCGCAAAAGAAGGAGAGATATCCCCAGCAGAAAGGTATTTTCAGTGACAAGGGTGAACAAAGAAAATGGTTCACCAGTAAAACATGCAGGGTCCTCACGAAGGGTCACTATCATAGGAATTCGGGTGGTCAGTGGAAAACCACGTGGAAAGGTTCGCAAACAAAGAGTCGTCAAGGAAGGTGGGGAAGCAAGAAAGGAGAAAGCTATACCCAGCATGAATATCATCAAATAATAACATCCCCAGCAAGTTCTGATTATGAAACGCAGAGCAGGGAAAGAGGAGGAGAACCATCCCCAGCAGAAGCACCACAACCAGCCACCACATTTTAAAACTAACCAATTTTTCTTTGATTTGAAACAGGAAAAAGAGGGGTTGTTGGCAGAAAAGCATGCCACGAAGAAGATTCTCAAACTGGGGCAGAAAATTTTCTCCCGTTGCAAAAATTTTCTCGAAACCAAATACCCGGTTGGGGAAAGAAGCCAGATAATGCGAGGAAATGATCTTTGAACCCGATTATCCCCAGCAGCTTTGAAAGAAAGAAAACAACAAGTTGTGATAGAGGAAATTATACCCCCAGCAGACAGGACAAAACGAGGAAGCTTGCGTTCAGAAAGGCAAGAGGCTGGTATCATCCCCAGCAGTTCTCGAAAAAATGAAACACTGATTTCGAGATTTCCCCGGCAGCATTATATCCTACAAGTTTTTCAAGGGAGCAAAATGCGAGTCCCGAAGGAGGTTTGGAAAGAGGAAAAAGGAAAAAGGAAAAGGGGTTCCCCGACAGGACAATCCTCAGCTAATGACATTTCAATCCCCAGCGATCCCGGGAGAGAATAAAAGGTTTTGAAGGAAGTAGAAAAGGAGGAAATAGAGAAGATTTTCCGAGCAGCATCATTCCCAGCAGTTAAGTAAACAATTCCAAAGATATCCCCAACAGTCAAGGGAAAAATAACACGACCTAGGAGGAAAGCAATTCCGAAACAAGGTAATTCAGAAGAAAGGATGGCCCAAGAGATGATGCAGGAAGAAGAAAGCGGTACAGGAAGCAAAAGAAGGCGACATAGAAGAATGGTGTGGAGATTTAGGTTTGAAGTTGTAGTTGAAGTCAGGGAGCCCGCCTGAAGAATGGAGTGGCGATTCAGTTTTGAAGTTGAGGTTAAAGTCAGGGAGCCCGCCTGAAGAATGGAGTGGCGATTTAGTTTTGAAGTTGTGGTTGAAGTCAGGGAGCCCGCCTGAAGAATGGAGTGGCGATTTAGTTTTGAGTTGTAGTTGAAGTTAGGGAGCCCGCCTGAAGAATGGAGTGGCGATTTATTTTGAAGTGGTAGTTGAAATCAGGGAGCCCGCCTGAAGAATGGAGTGGCGATTTATTTTGAAGTTGTAGTTGAAGTCAGGGAGCCCGCCTGAAGAATGGAGTGGCGATTTAGTTTCGAAGTTGTAATTGAAGTCAGGGAGCCCGCCTGAAGAATGGAGTGGCGATTTATTTTGAAGTTGTAATTGAAGTCGGGGAGCCCGCCTGAAGAATGGAGTGGCGATTTATGATTAGAGTGTGTCAATAAAGTCAAAAACCCAGCGGAGAAGCAGAACGACGTCTCATTTTCTAAGATTTGATAAGGAAAGTGAACCATCGGAAAGTGACAGAATGTAAAGGAAATCCCCAGCATGAATCCCGCCTGAAGAATGGAGTGGCGATTTATTTTGAAGTGGCAGTTGAAATCAGGGAGCCCGCCTGAAGAATGGAGTGGCGATTTATTTTGAAATTGTAGTTGAAGTCAGGGAGCCCGCCTGAAGAATGGAGTGGCGATTTATTTTGAAGTTGTAGTTGAAGTCAGGGAGCCCGCCTGAAGAATGGAGTGGCGATTTATTTTAAAGTTGTAGTTGAAGTCAGGGAGCCCGCCTGAAGAATGGAGTGGCCATTTAGTCTTGAAGATATAGTGGAAGTCAGGGAGCCCGCTTGAAGAATGGAGTGGCGATTTATTTTGAAGTTGTAGTTGAAGTCAGGGAGCCCGCCTGAAGAATGGAGTGGCGATTTAGTCTTGAAGATATAGTGGAAGTCAGGGAGCCCGCCTGAAGAATGGAGTGGCGATTTAATTTTGAAATTGTCGTTGAAGTCAGGGAGCCCGCTTGAAGAATGGAGTGGCGATTTATTTTGAAGTTGTAGTTGAAGTCGGGGAGCCCGCCTGAAGAATGGAGTGGCGATTTATTTTGAAGTTGTAGTGGAAGTCGGGGAGCCCGCCCGAAGAATGGAGTGGCAATTTAATTTTGAAATTGTAGTTGAAGTCGGGAGCCCGCCTAAAGAATGGAGTGGCGATTTATTTTGAAGTTGTTTAAGGAAAGCGGCGAGTGTAACGGAAATCCCCAGCATGAATCGGAAGGAAGGCAACAAGGATCAGAAAAGATAGATTCGGACTTCGAAGGAGAATAGCTCGAAGATCACAAGTAAGGGAATTCACTTCGGAGTGCAATGCAAGTTAGCAACAAAAGAAGCTTGCGACCGGAATGCGAGTCGACAGTCCGAGATGATCAACGGAAGTTAGTCACAATGGAAAAAAAAGGCAAGTAGTTAGTCCGAGTGCAGAAGTTGATGAAAGATGTGGTGCGTTCAAGACATGGCCGAGGTCACAAGCACTGCATACCTGGTCTTGATCCGAAAAGCAGCACTGCAACTAGCAAGTATCAAGGTTCAAATTTAGAGTCCGCATGAAGCACCAACCAATACTCAAGATCAAGCTTCAGAAGACTTATAAATAGGAATCTTGTAACTAGTAGCTAATAGGCTTAGTTAGTCTTTCTCATGTTTTGATTTTTGATGTAATAGCAGGACCACGGACCGGAACTTCGATGGAACGGAACCTCGACGGAACGGCACCTTGACTGCCTCTCCACCTCGGTATACTCCATATTCTTACTCACTTCCGAACTACACGTGGCCCGATTCCTTTATAGCTAAGGATATGTAGGAAGCTCAGATACCAGGGCTCAGTCACATCCTCTTCCCTTTAGTTTAGTCCCCCCGAATAAGGGTCGGGTCAAAATACCTTGTCTAGTCGTTCTTTGTCTGAAAACTCTTTGTGTTTTCAGTCAAAGAGGGGCAGCTGTAAACGCGTGATTTTTGACCCTCCCCGAGATTTTTTATATTTTTTGCGTAAAATATTTAGTTTAGTTTTAATATAGCTATTTTAGCTAAATTTGACTCTTTTACTTTATTTTTACCTTAAAATGAAAAATAACAAAAATATAGTTTTATTAATGTTTCGTAGTCATTTTAAACTTGAAAAATATAAAAATAGTACTTTATATTTTTATCTTTTTATAAAAACGAAAATAATAAAAAATAGTTTCATTAATATTTTGTAGTTATTTTAAACTTGAAAAATATAAAAAAATAGTTTTATTTTAATTATGAGTATTATAATTATTTTGATTACCTAGGATTAATTAAATAACACCATTCTCGGTTCCGGGCGAAGAATAATATTCGGGTTCAAACTACTCGGTTTTATAATTTTTGGACCTAGCCCGTAATAATCCGAGTCCACCACACGGGGAACATGGACAAAAATAACCCATACAACACACATGACACACACTACACTAAGGGGGACAATACATAATGAGATGGAGGAATAAGAAGAAAAAGACAAGAAGAAAAAGATAAGGGAAAAAGACAAAGGGATAAAAACAAAAAGAAAAAGACAAAAAAAAGCATGGAGCCTCATTTTTAAAAAGAAAAAAACGGTAAAGAGAAAGGGGCTCCTTCCTGATTTTTTTAAAAGGAGAAACATATACATAGGAGGGGGATCACGGTAAGAGGGGGGAGTCTCGGTCAAATTTTTTAGAAAAGAAGACAGTGAGCTCTTGGGATCATTTTGAAGGGAAAAACGTTACTATTGGGTCCTGAGGGGTGGAAGAAAAACGAAAACGATTTTAAAGAGGGGGAAGGAAAAAACGTGAAAAAAAAGCTGAAGAAAAAACAGAAAAATAATAATAATACACACAGTAGGAGGCCACGGTGGAGGAAAAAGATTTTGTGCTTCGTCAACCTCGTTCTACCCGTCGAATCGTTTGTTCTTGGTTCCAGTTTGGTTCGAGTTCTGTCCGGAGAGGTCGAGGTTTGAGATCGTCATAAAAGGTTCGTTTTCTCGTTGTGTACGTTAAAAATATGTAGAAATAAAGGTGCATGTTCTTTTCCGATATTGTTCTTCTCGCTAATATTTTGGATCGTTTCGCATTTGATTTAGTTTCGTATGATTCGGACGATTTTTGTAAATATATGATTCTGTTGAACATGCAATTTCACAATTAATGGTGGTCTTGTAGTGTCGAAGTTAGCTAATGAAAATAACTAATCCTTCATATGCTCGCCAACTAGTTATGCTTCCGTTGTTTATGTAATTGTTCGCCATAGTCTTGAATTTGCTCACTTAGTTATCTAGTCGTATGTTTGCTTGAATTGGTTATAGTTGAGTATGACTTTGTCACATTATAGAAAGTGGTTCGTTATTCTTTAACTGAACGACGTAATTAGATTAAAGGAATCGGGGGTGCATTTCATGTGACCCGACTCCAATTTTGAACAAGGTTAAATAAAGCGTGACGTGAACCACAAGTGCATTTCATGTAGCGTGGCTCGCAACATGTTTTAAATAATCTTGAATTAACTCTTTAATAAATAATAGGATTGCACATAAGTTATAACATGTATCAAAATCAGATAAATAAGCCAAATACGACAGTTGAGCGACCGTGCTAGAACCACGGAACTCGGAAATGCCTAACACCTTCTCCCGGGTTAACAGAATTCCTTATCCGGATTTCTGGTTCGCGGACTGTTAAATAGAGTCAAACATTTCCTCAATTCGGGATTCAAACTGGTGACTTGGGACACCATAAATCTCCCAAGTGGCGACTCTAAATCTCTTAATAAATGAATCCCATTTTGATTGTCCTTTAATTGGAAAAACTCCTTTTACACATACGCGCCCACGCGGGTTTGCGGAGAAAGGAGGTGTGACAATGATATTATATATTTTGACCGCCAGGATATTTTGCGTTCTACGCCTATCATTTTGTTGTTGGGTATACGTTTCCTCTCCCTTCCTTGGTTTTAGATTTTTGTCGTTTCTACGAGGTGTGTCTGGCTCAACTTTCGTCGTACTTGCATAAATTGTTCATTATGTTGCTCAAGTTCACGGAGCTTTCCGGTTGGGAGATTATTCTAAGACATATGCTCAATATCTTTGCCCATCAACTCATTCAAGACATGATGATCCACATGTGCTATCGAGGGAAAAGAGTCTGGTGGTGAAGATGGATGATAGAGCCAATCGTCTTTTCTACTAAGCTATTTTTATGTGTGGACAAAGCAGCTTGTTGCGGATTCTGTAGGGTTCCTCGAGAGATGGAACTACGCACATAAGTTTTCGCATTTTTATCAGAATAATAGTCGACCGTTATTCTTTGGGAAGTTTTTGAATTGTTTATTCTTTCGCGGCCATGAGACGACCTCCTGCACCTGTTCACGATATATGTGAATGGGTAAATTCCATCATTCCTCATATTGAGGGTTTGCGAATGGTCACCCTTCTATGAGAAATATGGACGTAAGCCCCTTACTAGTAAGTAGTCTTGCCGCAGCTTCTGTTTTTCCTTTTGCAATTTTTACTGCTTATACGACTATTATCGCTATTTGGGAGAGTGCGAAGGGCGAGGGCTCCTCCACTTGAATTTTGGCAACCGATGCCTTCTGCCCGTACCGTACCAAGGTTTGTTTTCCAAACTACGGCAATGGTTTCTCAAGTTTAACCTACGGCCGGAGTCGTACGTATAGAAACTATTTCCCAATATGGGGGTCCGACTCCTGCTGCCCGCTCAATGGGAGAATATTCTCATGCTGAGGATGAGGAAGGGCCATCAAAGAGACGATGAGTGGAGTCCAAAATGGATCCTTCAGCCATGGTACATTCAGAGGGCAGCATTTCCTTAACGGAGTCTGCAATGGGAGATGATGCTAAACCCGTCCACAGTGGTAGAGTCGGTGATCGTGACCAACTCAACGATGGAGTCTTTGATTGCTGCCATTGATCAACAGACTGTTGCAAAGGGGAGTCAGGACCCCAAGACTGCTATCGCCACTTTGGATGGGCCTTCGTCTTTCGTACTGAGTCGTGCTTCTTCCTCGACTGCAGAAAGGGGGAATTGTGTCGTGGTCGATGACTACAAGTTCGAGTCCGACCTTGATCCTGACGATGTCAGGTGTTCCAGGAAGACATTACTCGACCTATATACTGAAAATCCGACCTATATACTGGAAATCCCGTCGAGTTCGAGTACGGTGGTACATGCGGGAGGCCCGACCTATATACTAGAAATCCCGTCCCAAATTAACCTTCAGGGGGATACGGAAGACTTGGTACCATAGTTTGACCTTTTGTGCTCTGTCACCGAGTGTGAAGCTTTTCGATACATCCGTGATGTTGATTTGATGCATGAAGCTGCCGCTATGGGCCTGAGGGTAAGTTTCTCTTTTCTTTTGTATTCCTTTCATATTTGCGACCTTGGCTGTAACCAATTTCTTTTCGTATTTTAGACATACATGGTGGAGATTTAAAATGCTCGTAGGGCCGACACTTGGGCCAAAATCTTTTTGATAATGTTGGAGAAGTATCGACGCTATCATAACAAGTGTCGTGAGATGTACGAGCGACTAAGGGCTTCTTCCGGTAATTAATCTTTTGGCGAGGAGTTGGAGAAGAGGGATCGGGAGCTGGGGAAGGGCTATTGGCAGGAGTAGCGAACTCGAGGAGCAACTTTATGTGAGCATCTCCATGCGAAGGTGCGGTTGATGCAGTCCAAAATGGATCAAAATGCCATCAAGGTCGATTCGATGAGTGTAGAATAGATGAGTAAGTTAAGCGAGTTGGAGAGAAAGGTCTTTGGATTAGAGAGTATCGAGAGGGCCTGGGCGTCGGCTTTGATGATGACGACGGCTTTAGAGGATACTATCTGCGTCGTTCAATCAGAGCAGAAATCTGAGAGGGCGACGACAACGCTTGGGGAGGCGAGGATCGAAGAGCGTATTGGTTGAATTGACCGGGAAGCTTCAACTTTGGGAGATTGGGTCATTGTTCTTAAGGACGAAAAGGTGCAGTTGTTGGCTTAAGTCGAATCTATCTCCGCCACTGTTCCTCGCCATTTGCACGAGCTCTAGGTACATGCTGAAGCCCAGCAGGATATTGATAACTAGAGATTATGATGCATTTTATACTCCTTCTTACTTGAGTTTTGATAAAAAAAATGTGTACAAAATAGTCCCCAAGGCTTACAGGTTGTACTTGTTTGCACGGTTTGATAAAAAAGGTGACAATTAGTCAATATTAGCTCAAAAAGGAGTGAAATATGAACAAGTACCAAAAATAAGTCCAAGCATAGTGAAACAGGTCCATTGCAGTCGCACTCCATTTAGTGTGGTCCGCAGTGATGAGGTTCGGAGAGATAAAATTTCAAAAAATCAAGCATTGTGGGCGCACAACATTTCATGACCGCAATGGACTCACCACATCCGCACTTGATATTGTGCGGTCTGCAAAGATGAAGTTTAGAGATTTGAATATTTGGAGCTTAATGCCACTGCGGTCCGCGATCATATTTTGTGCGAATTGCAACTGAAGCCACTGCGGATGCGATGCATTTTATGCGGCCCCGGAGGCCAAGTTCAGAGAGCAGAGTTTGTAGTCAAGAAGCCTCATTATGGATGCACTCGATTTTGTGCGGTCCGCACTACTCTCGCATGGGTATTTTTGTCCAAAAAATTTGGCCTAGGTCATCAGTTGTATTTTAACGCTCAGTTACGCTCGTAAGAAGTGCTCCTTAACCATTTTGATTAATTTTAGAGTACTTTTGTCATTGAATCTTCAAGTATTAGTTTGTAACTAAATATTATGGGATTCTCTTCATCTATTTATCAATTTTCTTATATTATCATGAGTAGCTAGACCCATTAGTTAGGGTTGTGGCTCAACCCTAGTGTGGATACTTGATGGGTCTTGTGTTTTAAGACTTGAATATCTATGGGCGTTTGATATTTGGACTAATTTATGGTTTCAATGTTGAATTAGTGGTTGCAAACACTAATTTGTGCATAATTTGACTTAGGTTCTTATTGAGAAAAAAAAACTTGAGTCTAGGAAAATTAGTCCAACAAGGAATTGGGGCATATTCAAGAGATTGATAGCCCCAACTAAAGGGTTAAACCTAGAGATAGTAATACCCGACTTGAACCTAAATTGCTTGCATAAATTATCATACCCAATTAGTCTTAAGAAAGTCAATTCGGGCAAAATACTCAAACTACCAAGAGGTATAGAGTGAGAAGTATCGTGCATTTGTTATTGTCACACCTCCCTTTTTACTACCCCAAACATGCGTAAGGTGTATAAATACGCTTGTAGGGTATACCCCGACGCTCAATTACCCGAGACGGATAAAATAACGTAAGGGAAGGAGTTTTTCCAATTTAAGGACAATCGGTTCGAGATTTATTAGAGATTAATCAGAGTCGCCACTTGGGAATGACAATGGTGTCCCAAGTCACCGGTTAATCCCGAATCCGAGGAATTTTGACTCTTAAAATGTCTGCGAAGCAGAGGTCTGGATAAGGAACTCTGTTAACCGGGAGAAGGTGTTAGGCACTCCCGGATTCCGTGGTTTTAGCACGGTCGCTCCACTGTCGTTCTTGACTTTTTGTTTGACTCAGTTATAGATTTTAACAACATAATGTGCTTTTACGTTAAATATCATTTTTAGGAATTCGCGACATCGCGGAAACACACTTCGAGTCATACCGCAACCAGTACGCCTATGACTTTTGGAGTATTTCGGCTTAGTCGAGATTTGGATTTGAGTCGCACCAAGTGCACACTCGTTTATAGGAAGGTATATTAAAATCGTGCCCTAAAGTAACGTCTATCGGCTTTTAAATCTTTTGGGAGAAGCTATGGAATTGGCTATTAGCTTTCCCGAGTCTATTTGCGTTTATATCATTACTAAATGGGGGCCCCGGTGTTATTCGGGCGAGGCTCGTCCCAATTTTATTAAAGGATACTAATATTCAACTATGTTTTCTATATTTGTTTTTTCCTCAACCGTATTTACACAAACGTTCCAGGCCTATTCGAATTTCATTGTTGTTGGGCCTGGTTCTCATTTTGCACTCATTATACCAATCCAGGCCTTTGAAAGACCAGACATTTACATGAATTTATGGTCATTTGTCAATTGGCTACTTATCAGTTCGGACTTGCGCCTAAAATCAAGCCCAGACATAGAATGAAATTGTATTGGAAATAGACAAACGAAGATACACGCTTTGATCAACAAGAAATTCACAAGCATTTTTATTCATATCAGATGTACATAAAATAACAATTCTAAATCAGTAGCTTTTCTGTACAAGGCTTGATGAAACTATAAATTACTATCATTTTTACAGCTAAAGACCATATCATTAACTACTGGTTTAAAACTAATACCAATTCTAAGAGGTCTGTGTGATTACATAAGAGGATTTAGAAATGATTAAACTAATAAACTAAAAATATGAGCTAATTAACTACACGCGTGTAATTGCAATACCAATTTCGATTGGATCTTATACTAAATACTATATCCTTAGTTCTTTCTAATCCCAATTGTTTCAATATCTTTTACTACTTAATCAGATTTAAGCCTATGTTTATAAATGAACTAAACACCAGTTTAAACACTCGTTGAAGGAATTTGAATTTTCAGAACTTGTTATGAATGAACTATTGATAAATTATTTAAACTTAGCTTATCGGCAAATTATGAACTCAGATATTCGTGAATCACTATCATTCTTATTCCATTTTTAGGGCATTAACTAAGTGACAATGATTTCCGAAACATCTTTATGAAGCCAGAATTGTTAATGATCCTAAGGTCATGATTCATGCACTTATGTTTTAAGTTTTTTCCTATTTAAACTAGGTGTGATGCATTACTATGACTATACTACTACTACATTACTTCTAATATCTAGCTATTACATTGTTTCTGTTTTTGTTCTTCAGCTACTATATTATTTCAAAGTCACGAATCTGCACTATACTATACTAACAGTTTGAACTAGAACAGAAGTAAAAGAAGTCATCAGCATTCAAATTAGATCCTTGAACTTCATTTGTCCACACTTCAACATTACATTTTGAGTGAGCAAAGTATGTACCTGATTCAGCCAAAAAGAATCAATGAGTTCTAGGGGATCAAGTAAGCAAGTAACAGCAGGGTTTGAAACAGCAATGCAACAGTAGAGGATTTGAATATCAACGAGCTAAATAACACAGCAACAGAGTCAAATAACCCAGCAACAACAAGCTAAGAGAAACCCAGCAGAATCCGATTGAAAGCACCCAGAAATCCTACAATCCTATTGCTGTTCTTAAACTTTGAAACTTTGGAATTTCAGCTTAAGTGTTTTCAGATCAATCTCCAAATGGAACCCCAAAAATATTTTCTCAGATTGTTATACCATGAAAATCCCCAATATTAGATCAGATTATTCTACAGTGGAGTCCCCTTTTTCAGCTCTTTGAAGGTGTATTTATAGCTAACCTTTAGGGCTGATTACTTGGGGAGAAAGTTATGGGATTAATCCCAACTTTCCCCCTCCTAAAATTACCTATTCTACACTTTAGTCCCATTTTCAGTTACCAAAAACCCTTCCAGCATGTGCTGGAAGGTTCCAAAAGATTCCTTTTAGGGCCTTTTACTAGTATAACCTTAGGGGTTTGAGATTTTTACAGATTTCCCATTTTTAGGAGACCATTATACCCCTAAATCTCTGCAAAATTGCAGAAATCAGGGGTACAAATGACTCCCCTACCCTCTTATGTTTCACACTATTCACTATTTTACCTATTTGGTTTCCAATTATGCCCTGAATGCCACTGCTGATTTACTAACTTACCTAGGGCAGATTTCAGCTTGATTTGAACCTGTTTAACTAATAGCCAGTCCTGGTATTAGTATTTAAGGGCTGGCCAGGTTTATTCTTAAGAGCTATTTCAATTTTAGCCACTTTTAAACTAATTTCAGTCAATTAAGACCAATTTATTCTTAATTAAAGCTACTTGCAGGCATAGCCTGTTTTATTGTTATGATTAACCTATTTAAAAGTTAGCCAGTCTCAAGTTGAGACTTAGCTTGGGCTATCAAAGCCACATACTGGACAGCTGGGCCCAAAACCTTTACAGGGTTTGGCCACTTTGCTGTTCAGGGCTCAATATAGAGCCTGGGCTAGTCTGCATCTGCAAACATAGCCCTTTGCACAACCAGCCACTGTTTTAAGGTGGATTGTGTGTTAGGGCTCACAGAATTGGTCAACCCTTTGCAAGGTTGACCATTCTTAGGCCAATTATTAAACTTGTAGCCTATTTTTGTTCATTTTCAGTTTATGTCCTATTTCAAAACTAACCACTTTTATGGAACTAGTACTAACAGCTATAACCAATCTTCCTAAGCATAATAGACATCAACAGTGTTCATACCTAACATAAAACTATTGCAAACTTAACCATTTCAACATATAATTGCACATATAAACACATGAAGTCAAATATTGTTCATTAATCAATCAAAATTCAGAAGTAGGGTTTGATAATGTTGAATCTCAACTAATCAACTTACATAACTTGAAATCATGCAGCCACATGGCAATTAACATCAATTAGGCTAAGCAACAGTCATTTCATGTTAAATGATATACTGAAAAACCCTACAACACTTAGCATTTATGGATATAGACACTGAATTCCCAGAAACCAGTCAACATGGTTCAACTAACCTAAGCAGGGTGATTAAGATTCATTTTTAAGTGCTACCCTAGCTTGATATATGCATGTTAAGAGTGGGGATAAAGCATAGGAAAACCATGAAGAAGCAAAGAATAACATTCCTAAATCTAGCACAAGTGTATGACAAATGAGATGAAGATGATGACAAGAAAAGCATGGAGAAACAGTGAAAAGAGAAACCTAAGTCTATCATATGAGGGTAACATGAAGAGAATCAGACCCCAAATTGGCATACCCATTCATCAAATAAAACATAATGGAGATGATATGACAAGAATACTAGACTTGCATGAATCAGAATGTGAGCAAAGAAGTGAACCCCAGATAACTTGATATAAGAGATGAACAGAGATAGCCAAGCTTTTACCAAGACTAAACATAAGAAGATACAGAAAGAGAAACAGTAGAGATACTGTAAGCCAACAAAAGTAATCTAATGCAAAGCTAAGTGACAATTAAACATAGTATCAGAATCAAAACATGCAAGATGACAGAAGGACTACTAAAAACTACAAGGTGAGGGACCTCAATACTATAGTAGACAAAGAAACATTGGGACATCAACATAAAACTACCAGCCACAGAATACTAAAAGAGAACAATTGAACTAATTATGCCAAAAGAAAACAGAGAAGACAGATAGTCATGATATTTGCAAGCCAATCAATCAAGAACCAGTGTACTCAGCAGAAACAGAACACACATATGAGGATGAAGTGGAAATAGAACCCTAGTACTAATCATAATCTTGAAAGAACAGGTCAAAGCATGCGAAAATACACAAGATGAAAGATATGGAACAAGAGAGGATGAACAGACAAACGGGAACAAAATACGGAAGATGAACAAGTTAAGACAAAACCTAAACTAACAGATGAAACATTAGACTTAGAAAATCTACAGAATAGAAAAGAACACACAGAAACATAAGATGAAAGGCAAGAGAACATGAACAAACATGCAAAGAAATCAAATATATGAACAATCAAGCAAATAAAACGAGTAAAACATGAAGAAGCAGAGAAGGTAAATAAAAACACAGAGAAAACAAATTAGGGTCGGGAACTTAGCTTGCGGGGCCGGTCCCCCGAGCTTCCTATTCCCTTTCCTTTTCCTTTTCATTCTCTCAGACTCTCAAGCTTTTTTTTTATTCCTTCTTTTTCTTTTTCTTATTCTTTTCCAGATCTTTTCCTTCGATTTTTCTCTGCTTTTTTCTTTTAGGCTCAAAAGGGGAGCCTTTTTTGATTATGGGTTACAGGGGATGTTCAGGAGTGTAAAAAGGATGGATCTTGACTGGGGTTGAGTTTGGGGTCGCCGGAGTTAGGGTTCCGACGACCTTCTTCGGGATATTCGAGAAGTTCTGGACGTATTCGAGGGTAGCCAGTGATATGGTCGGATAGATCTCATGGAGAAGAAGAGAATGGCATTGGTTTGAGGTGGGTTCTCATACTTTGGTGGTCACCGGCGTAACTCCGGTGACCGGGATTTATGAAGAGCAGGGTATTTTCTGGGGTTTTTGGGTGTAGAAGATGGAGAAGAAGAAGATGAAGGTATTAGAAGGGCCGGCGACCACCGTATAAGGTGGTGGCCGCCATGGCCGCCTAGGGTTTCTGAGGTTTGAAGAAGGAGATGAAGACAGGGAGAAGAGAGGCGGCCGGCTTTAGGGTTTTGAATTGGGTAAAATGAACGGCCGTCTTCAGACAAGGCCTATTTATAGGCAAAATATACGAGATAATCCTAGCCGCTCGTTTGATCAAGATCGACGGCTTTGAATGGGCGTTACTTAAACGCCGCCGTTTTGCTTCTAATGAGACTAAGGTCTCACACCCTTGGATCAACTTAAACGGACGGCCCAGATCGCTTTTCTTAATTAATTAACCCTAAATAATTCTGCCAATAATCTCAACCGTCAGATCTGTCTTGATGGACGGATGAGATTGAATCTCTCCACAGACCAACGGGCCACTTCACTGGGCCAAAACTTTGGGCCAATTCTTTTAACTCAGATCAGCCCAAACCTAACACAATACTAATTTTTTGTATTTTCTGATATTAACTTATTTTTTATGTACTTTTCTTTTATATTTTTTTTTCTTTTTCTTTTATGAAAAATTATAAATCCTAATCTACTAATTACTCTAATTTTCTAATATTTTTTGCAATTTTTCTGCTATTTTTCCCTTTATTTTCTCCTATTTAAGCTATTTTGCTAATTTTTCTAATTAACTAAACTAACAAACTAATTACTACTATTTTTGATTTTTCTCTAATTTTTACTTATTCAAACACACAAAATATAACTAATTTCAAGCAAAGCAAGTAATTGCACTCAAAAACATATTTATTTTAATTTTGGAATTATTTGTCCGGTGCAAAAATCATGTGCTCACAGCTGCCCCTCTTTGCTCGGGAACACGAAGAGTTTCAGTGCAAAGACAAGTGAGCAGTAATGAGAGATTTTTGCACACCGGCATATTCCGTGAAAGCATTTTTGAAAACCTTTTGACCGCACCCTGCTTTAGAGGTTGCCTACACATCCTGGGCTAAACAGGAATCAGATCAGTGTAGTTCGGGAAGGTCTGGCAGTTTTAAAAACTACCAAACTCACTGTTGCATTGACACTGTTGAGACCTGCTGACTTACTCCTTATTACACCGGGGGGGAAAATGTAAAATGAAGAAGCTATTCTAAGCTATGATCCTACAATTACAATTGTTCCTAATCTAGCTTTTGTTCTTCTTCCGTTTCCGGTGATGCAGAATCTTCCTCTTTTTTGTTGATTTTCTTGTTTTTCTTGATGACTCTCTTTTTTGTTGATTTTCTTGTTTTTCTTGATGACTCTCTTTTTTGTTAATTTTCTTGTTTTTCTTGATCCCGAGCTGAACACTGCTCAAAACAAAACAACAAACTACCTCTTTTTTTTCTTTTTCTACCCCGAGTGTGGGCTTTTAAATATATAAACCATGATGATGCGAGAAAATATTCCCGTATTTGAAGGTGGGCGCCTAACGGAAATTAAACGTGCAATGCGATGCAAAAAATATTCCCGTATTTGAAGGTGGGCGCCTAACGGAAATTTAAACGTGCAATGCAAATGCGAGAAAATATTCCCGTATTTGAAGGTGGGCGCCTAACGAAATTGAAACGTGCAATGCGATGGGAGAAAATATTCCCGAATTTGAAGGTGGGCGCCTAACGAAATTTAAACGTGCAATGCGAATGCGGAAAATATTCCCGAATTTGAAGGTGGGCGCCTAACGAATTGAAACGTGCAATGCGAATGCAAAAAATATTCCCGAATTTGAAGGTGGGCGCCTAACGGAAATTTAAACGTGCAATGCAAATGCAGAAAATATTCCCGAATTTGAAGGTGGGCGCCTAACGGAAATTTAAACGTGCAATGCGAATGGAGAAAATATTCCCGAATTTGAAGGTGGGCGCCTAACAGGAATTGAAACATGCAATGCGATGCAAAAAATATTCCCGTATTTGAAGGTGGGCGCCTAACAGAGAATTGAAACGTGCAATGCGAATGCAAAAAATATTTCCGAATTTGAAGGTGGGCGCCTAACAGAAATTTAAACGTGCAATGCGAATGCAGAAAATATTCCCGTATTTGAAGGTGGGCGCCTAACGGAAATTTAAACGTGCAATGCGAATGCAGAAAATATTCCCGTATTTGAAGGTGGGCGCCTAACAGAATTTAAACGTGCAAAGCGAATGCAGAAAATATTACCGTATTTGAAGGTGGGCGCCCAATAGAATTTAAACGTGCAATGCGAATGCAGAAAATATTCCCGTATTTGAAGGTGGGCGCCTAACGTGCAATGCGAATGCAGAAAATATTCCCGTATTTGAAGGTGGGCGCCTAACAGAATTTAAACGTGCAATGCAAAAAATATTTCCTCAGCCTGAGGACTGGGGAGCAGATTCTAAAAGATGTTACCTTCCTCTTTTTGGTATTTTCTTTTTACCAACTTATCTCTTGCCTGTGAATTTCTCCACTTATTCGGCAGACTTTCTCTTTTTGGTATTTTTAAATTTTCCACATTGGTCACATTCACTTTAAAGTGACTAGTGACAATTTGTTCCTGCATGAAACAAAATTTATTAGATATAAACTGCTGGCAACTGGCATCTGCCGTCCCCACTTCTTATTGCTTCCTCATGTTGCATGGCTTTCAATTTAAACGTGCAATGCGAATGCAGAAAATATTCCCGAATTTGAAGGTGGGCGCCTAACGAAATTTAAACGTGCAATGCAAAGTGCAGAAAATATTCCCGTATTTGAAGGTGGGCGCCTAACAGAAATTTAAACGTGCAATGCAAATGCTGACTTACTCCTTATTACACCGGGGGGGGAAAATGTAAAATGAAGAAGCTATTCTAAGCTATGATCCTACAATTACAATTGTTCCTAATCTAGCTTTTGTTCTTCTTCCCTTTCCGGTGATGCAGAATCTTCCTCCTTTTTGTTGATTTTCTTGTTTTTCTTGATGACTCTCTTTTTTGTTGATTTTCTTGTTTTTCTTGATCCCGAGCTGAACCTGCTAAAAACAAAACAACAAACTACCTCTTTTTTTTTTCTTTTTCTGCCCCAGTGTGGGCTTTTAAATATATATAAACCAGGATGATGCAGAAAAGTATTCCCGAATTTGAAGGTGGGCGCCTAACAGAAATTAAACGTGCAATACGAATGCAGAAAAATATTCCCGAATTTGAAGGTGGGCGCCTAACAGAATTGAAACGTGCGATACGAATGCAGAAAATATTCCCGAATTTGAAGGTGGGCGCCTAACAGAAATTTAAACGTGCAATGCGAATGCAGAAAATATTCCCGAATTTGAAGGTGGGCGCCTAACAGAAATTTAAACGTGCAATGCGAATGCAGAAAATATTCCCGAATTTGAAGGTGGGCGCCTAACAGAAATTTAAACGTGCAATGCGATGCAGAAAATATTCCCGAATTTGAAGGTGGGCGCCTAACAGAAATTTAAACGTGCAATGCGATGCAGAAAATATTCCCGTATTTGAAGGTGGGCGCCTAACAGAAATTAAACGTGCAATGCGATGCAGAAAAATATTCCCGTATTTGAAGGTGGGCGCCTAACAGAAATTAAACGTGCAATGTGAATGCAGAAAAATATTCCCTCAGCCTGAGGACTGGGGAATGGATTTAAAATATGTTACCTCCTCTTTTTGGTATTTTCTTTTACCAAGTTATCTCTTGCCTGTGAATTTCTCCACTTATTCGGCAGACTTTCTCTTTTTGGTATTTTAAATTTTCCACATTGGTCACATCCACTTTAAAGTGATTAGTGACAATTTGTTCCTGCATGAAACAAAATTTATTAGATATAAACTGCTGGCAACTGGCATCTGCCGTCCCCGCTTCTTGTTGCTTCCTTTGTTTTTGTTTTTCATGTTGCATGGCTTTCGACTTCTTGTCCCTTGCAGACTCTTTTTGTATTTTCTCATTTTTCCATTTTTGTTTTGTTTTCATTTTCTTTGGCCATGTTTGCCAAGCTTCTTTATTCCTTTCCCCAATCTTCCATTCTTTCTGATCCAGTGTTATTTCAACTTCCGTCATCAGGAGCTGGTAGTTAGCTCTCAAAAGGGTAAACAATGAAATGCAGAAAAAATGAAAGAAAGGTAAGGGTATTTTGGAGAGATGACGGAACTTATCTGGGTATTTGTTGGCTGATTCCGCCGACCATGCCATGTATTTAAACTCCGACCCAGTTCGTTCCAATCATTATTCTGACTCTGAATTTCCTTTGACCCAAACCGGTACTCTTTTTTGTTGCCTTTTCTCTTTTGATAGTCCTCACGATCGTCTTACGGTGCCTCGAAAGGTTTTCACCAATAAGACTCTCTCGTTTATTCTCTCAACCTCACAATCATCTCACAGTGCCGATTAAGGTTTTCACTGATGAGACTCTCTCATTTTATTTCTCTCAACCTCACAATCATCTCACAGTGCCGATTAAGGTTTTCACTGATGAGACTCTCTCATTTTTTCATTTTTTTTTTTTATTTTTTCCATTTTTTCTTTTTGTATTTTGTTCTCTGTTCCACGGGTATTGTCCGATACTTCGCTCCTCCTTCGTTGTATTCGTTATCATTTCAGAATCGATCAGAAGGTCTTTCTTTGGACTGTAACGTGGCTTTTGGACGGGTTAAGAAAGAAAGATATAAAGGCTCAAAATTTCAACGAGGGTTAAAAATATTTACAACTCTCGGAATTATTAAAACATAACTTCTGCCCCAGTTTCAATATGTGGGGAATTTTTGGATTTTTCCTTTATTGTGACTGAACCTCAGAGAGGCTGCCTACGTACCCTTTCGGGATCAAGTCAGACGTAGTTCATCCAACTTCATAAGTTAGATGGATTCCTTTTTTGACTTTTTCCCGATTTTTGTCTTTTTCTTCTTTTTTTTTCATCATTCATTTTTTCATTTTCATTTTTTCATTTCATTTTTTTTCATTTTTTCATTTTTTGTCATTTCATCTTTCATTCAGGCAATTTCGATCTTACTATATTAGAGTGATTCCGAGAGAGGGATATGAAAGAATTCATTCATTAAGGCTCAAAGGGGTTAACAATGGATAAAGTGTTTGGATAGAGAATAAAATGCCTTCGTCATTTCAATTCCAAAACCACAACAAAATACAAAACACATAATTGAAAAGGAATCATACATAGTATCTTTTGACTGCATCTGAATTGATAGCAGTCTCTACGCACTTTCCTTCAACATCAGTTAAGTATAATGCTCCATTGGACAACACCCGTGATACCACGAACGGTCCCTGCCAATTCGGTGCAAACTTGCCCTTTGCCTCTGCCCAATGCGGTAAGATACGCCTCAATACCAATTGTCCGACTTCAAACTTCCGAGGTCGTACCTTCTTATTATATGCTCTGGCCATTCTCCGCTGATACAACTGTCCATGGCAGACCGCGGCCAATCTCTTCTCATCAATCAAATTCAACTGTTCTAACCGGGCCTTTACCCATTCATCGTCATCTATCTCGGATTCGGCTATAATTCGCAATGACGGTATTTCTATTTCTACGGGTATAACGGCCTCTGTTCCATACACCAGGGTATAAGGTGTGGTTCCGATAGAAGTACGTACCGTCGTGCGGTAACCCATGAGAGCAAAGGGTAACTTTCATGCCACTGCCTGGATCCCTCCACCATTTTTCGGAGAATCTTCTTGATGTTCTTATTTGCCGCCTCTACTGCACCATTCGCCTTTGGCCTGTAAGGTGTGGAATTACGGTGCGTGATCTTAAACCTTTCACAAACTTCTGCCATGAGATGACTGTTTAAATTGGCTCCATTGTCTGTGATAATCACTTTGGGGATTCCAAATCGGCATATGATATTCTCGTGCACAAAATCCACCACCGCTTTCTTTGTCACCGCCTTGAATGTCTTAGCTTCGACCCACTTGGTGAAATAATCAATTGCAACCAAGATAAACCTGTGTCCATTAGAAGCGGCTGGATCTATTGGGCCGATGACATCCATGCCCCAAGCAACAAAGGGCCATGGTGCTGACATTGTGTGCAACTCATAAGGCGGGGAGTGGATCAGATCCCCATGTACCTGGCATTGATGGCATTTCTTTACATACCTGATACAATCACGCTCCATCGTGAGCCAGTAGTATCCTGCTCTCAAAATCTTCTTTGCTAACACATATCCGCTCATGTGAGGTCCGCATACTCCAGCATGTACTTCAATCATAATTTCATTTGCTTGTTGTGCATCTACACACCGCAATAAACCCAAATCTGATGTTCTTTTGTATACCACTCCTCCACTGAAGAAAAATCCATTGGCTAGACGCCTGATGGCTCTCTTTTGGTCTCCTGTGGCTTGCTCCGGGTATTTGCCAGCTTTCAAGTATTCTCTAATATCATGATACCACGGCTCTCCATCCGACTCTTCTTCCACAACGAAACAATAAGCATTCTGATCTCGGACTTGGATCTGGAGTGGATCTATGTATGTCTTGTCCGGATGATGCAACATAGAGGACAATGTGGCCAAAGCATCTGCAATCTCATTGTGCATTCTCGGGATATGCTTGAATTCTATAGACTGGAATCTTTGAGACAACTCGTGCAAACAATACCGATATGGTATCAATTTCAAATCTCATGTCTCCCATTCCCCTTGAATTTGGTGTACCAAGAGATCCGAGTCACCCATGACCAAAATCTCTTGAATACCCATGTCAATCGCCATCCTTAATCCCAAGATGCACGCCTCGTATTCGGCCATATTGTTGGTACAGAAAAATCGAAGCTGAGTGTTACGGGATAGTGTTGACCCATACTTGAAATAAGTACCGCTCCGATTCCAACGCCCCTGCTGTTGACAGCTCCGTCAAAGTACATTTTCCATCCTGGCCTCTCCTCTTGCTCCGTCTCCTCGACAAGCATTGCCTCTTCATCCGGAAAGTATGTTTTCAGTGGCTCATACTCATCATCCACCGGATTCTCAGCTAAGTGGTCTGCAATAGCTTGTGCCTTCATTGCCGTACGAGTTACATAGACAATGTCGAATTCTGTGAGCAGAATCTGCCATTTGGCCAGTCTTCCCGTAGGCATGGGCTTCTGAAAAATATACTTGAGAGGATCCAATCGTGATATCAAGTACGTAGTGTATGCTGACAAATAATGCTTTAGCTTCTGAGCCACCCAAATCAATGCACAACAAGTTCTCTCTAGTTGGGTATACTTCACCTCGTAAGATGTAAACTTTTTGCTGAGGTAGTAGATGGCTTGTTCTTTCTTGCTTGTCTCATCATGTTGACCCAGTACACAACCGAAAGAGTTATCTAGCACCGTCAAATACAAAATCAGAGGACGCCCTGGTTCTGGAGGAACTAACACCGGAGGATTGGCCAAATAATCTTTGATCTTGTCAAAGGCTTCCTGACATTCATCGGTCCACTTCACTGCTGCATCTTTCTTCAGCAACTTGAAAATTGGCTCGCATGTTGATGTCAACTGAGCAATGAACCGACTAATGTAATTCAACCTTCCTAATAAGCTCATGACCTCCTTCTTGTTCTTCGGCGGAGGTAGACTTTGAATAGCCTTGATCTTCGATGGATCCAGTTCAATACCTCGCCGACTCACAATAAACCCCAGTAGTTTCCCTGAAGGGACTCCAAAAGCACACTTCGTCGGATTGAGTTTTAGATTGTACCTCCGGAGTCTTTGGAAAAACTTCCTCAAATCTTTCACATGATCAGGTTGTTTTCTGGACTTTATGATGACATCATCCACATATACTTCAATTTCTCGATGCATCATATCATGAAACATCGTGGTCATTGCCCTCATGTAAGTTGCCCCGGCATTCTTCAATCCAAACGGCATTACTCTGTAACAGTACGTTCCCCAAGGTGTAATGAAGGCAGTTTTCTCAGCATCTTCTTCGTCCATCAGGATCTGGTGATAACCTGCATAACAATCCACAAACGAACCGATCTCATGCTTGGCGCAATTATCGATCAATATGTGAATGTTTGGCAATGGGAAGTCATCCTTCGGACTGGCTTTGTTGAGGTCTCTATAGTCTACACACACTCTGGTTTTGCCATCTTTCTTTGGGACCGGCACAACATTTGCCAACCAGGTGGGGTATTTGGTAACTCTTATGACCTTTGCCTCAAACTGCTTATTCACCTCTTCTTTTATCTTCACGCTAATGTCCGTTTTGAATTTCCTCAGCTTTTGTTTCACTGGCCGGCATTCCGAGTAGATTGGCAACTTGTGTACCACTAGATCTGTGCTAAGTCCAGGCATGTCATCATAGGACCAGGCAAAGATGTCCTTAAATTCATGTAACAACCTTATCAATTCATCCCTGAGGGGTGCCTCCAAATGCACACTAATCTTTGTTTCTCGGACATCATCTTCGCTCCCCAAATTTACAGATTCCGTATCACTTAGATTCGGTTTGGGTTTTTCCTCGTATTGTTTCATGTCCTTACTTATTTCTTCCAGGGCTTCCTCATCCTCACATTCTATTTCACTATCTTCCTCGATTTCTTGTATAGTAACGTGATTGTCGGAACTGGGTCTAGAATCCTTCACGCATGACATGGCATTGGAATCAACACATGCAAAACTGTACAAAAGGAAAAATAAAGAAAAATAAGGCAAAAGTGAAGAAAAAGGAAAAACTGCATTTCATTAATAAAAGAAACGAACAATGTTCGGGATACATGGTGATGATTTTTTTTTCATGAGGGGAATGGGGAAATAACAACTTTCGGGGAAACAATGATGAAATTTTGAGCTAACTACCAAGACTCCTTCCGGATAAGGAAAGGAGTAGCTTCCCAATTGTTCAATGTGACTCGGGGCCCCACAAATTGCACGTCCATGTTGCTCGTGCCTTCCCCTGCTTCAATCGTATTCACCTCCCAGAACAATTTTGCAACACCAAGCATTTCTTCATCAAGTTGGGTCTCAATGCACTTTGTTGCAGCAGATGGTTGATATTTTGTACCAGGCATGATAAAGATGTCGGATAATTTGGGTATGGGTTTGGGCAAGGTCCAGTTTTTCTTGGCTTTAGAGGCTCTTTGGATATCGGCAAAGGTGGGTTTGAACCCTAAGCCGAATGTACCTTTATTCTCCGGAAGCTGAACTGGTTGAGTGACTCCTTGCAGTGTTTTGCCTAATCCCCTCCCCGGTGTGAATCCATTTTTCAACATTTCTCTGGCCACCATTATAGCAGTTGGTGCCAACATCGGGGTTGATAGTTTTTCTCCTTCAGCAACTTTGTTCACTTCTACAGCATCCGTCACTTGGTAAACCCAAGGACCCCGATCCCCATCGGTACCGTCAAAAGGTGCTACCACATTACAAGCATTTTCCTCTCCGTGTACAACAATCTCTTGCTGCTCCCATTCAAACTTGACCATCTGGTGTAGAGAAGATGGTACCGCTTTAGCCGCATGAATCCAGGGTCGACCTAACAGCAGGTTATATGATACGGCAATATCAAGCACCATGAACTCCATCGTAAAATCAACGGGACCGATGGTTACTTCCAAAATAATATCCCCCAACGTGTTCTTACCTCCGCCGTCAAACCCTCTCACATTGATACTTGTTCCTCCGGATCCTGTCCGGGCTAATGTTCAGCTTTCCTAAGGTTGACAGCGGGCAAATATTGGCACTCGATCCATTGTCAATCAGTACCCTGGTCACGACTGATTCTTCACTCTTTACTGTGAGGTACAATGCTTTATTGTGTTCAGTTCCTTCCACCGGCAACTCCCTATCAGAGAAGGTGATCCTGTTAGACTCGAAAATTTTGCTAGTGATCTTTTCCAAGTGACACACTGAAATCTTCTCCGGAACATGAGCTTCATTTAGAATCTTCATAAGAGCCTTCCGATGCTCTTCTGAATGTATCAACAAAGATAACAAAGAAATCTGGGCCGGGGTTTTTCTTAGCTGTTCAACCACTGAGTATTCTTGCGACTTCATTTTCTTAAGAAATTCTTCTGCTTCCTCCTCCGACACTGGCTTTTTCAATTGACTTTCTTTCACCGCTTTCATCTTTCTCAGTTCCTCTGGAGCAAAACACCTTCCAGATCGTGTGAGTCCATGCGTTTCATTAATTTCACCAGAAATCTCTTTTCCCTTGTAAACTACCGTTACCTTGTTATAGTTCCAAGGCACAGTCTTTGTATTCACCACAGGCATTTGCACTACTGGTTTTATGATCACTGGCTCTGCACTTGCACCCTTCACGGTCACAGTTGTCTTTGCACCTGGCACTACCACTTTTAGACTTCCCATCACTACTGGCTTTGGTTTCTCAACAATTGCTTCCTCTTTCACAATTTCTTTCTCTAACTTGTCACTCGACTTTATCATCATGACGGCCTGAGATGGTTTTTGATTGCCATCACCTTGCACCAGTTCTATCATATTTGTTTCGTGATGATTCGGCAATGGATTCTGGGTAATGTTTGGGGCCTCGGGTGCTTGCACTTCAATTTTCCTTTCATCGATAAGATCTTGAATGGCATTCTTTAATTGCCAGCATTTCTCAGTATCGTGGCCCAACGTTCCTGAACAATATTCACATTTGACGGAAGAATCAAGATTTTTCGGGGGTGGGTTCGGATTTTTTGGTGCGATTGGTCTCACCATCCCCAATTCTTTCAACCTGTGGAAAAGACTGGTATATGACTCTCCGAGAGGAGTGAATGTTCTTCTTGCTTTGTTTCTCCAATCAACGTCCGGCCTGGGTCTATTCCGGTTTCGGTAAGGTTTAGGGGTTGGGTATGTGTTTTGGGTATGGTACACATTGTGTGGAGCTTGAGCTCTCCACACGTGGGGTGGTGGTGGTGGATAAGCTTGGGTTTGAGGGTGATGGTAATGTGGTACAGTCGGTGGGTATGGTGATGGTGGTGGGTTATATAGGCTTGGTGCATTGTAGGGATTTGGCGGGTAAGATGGTGGTGGTGGATTATATGGGGTTGACGGGCTTGGTGGGTGTTGGCGGTAAGGTCTGGGTGGGTTATAATGTGGGTTGCGACTCCAGGGCCTGCTTTCAACGGTTGCCACTTCTTCTTTCTTCTTCTTTCCCATCACTCCTCCACTTCCACTCTGTATAGCTTGATTGGTGGCTTTGATAGCCGAAAAACTCATAATTTTGTTTGTCTTCAAACCCTCTTCTACAAAACTTCCCATTTTCACAACTTCGTTGAAACTTTTTCCAATTGCTGACACTAGATGGCCGTAGTAGGTTGGATCCAAAGCTTGCAGAAAACAATCCACCATTTCTCCCTCTTTCATCGGTGGATCCACTCTAGCGGCCTGTTCCCTCCATCTAAAACCGTATTCTCTAAAGCTCTCTCCTGGCTTTTTCTCCAGCTTGGTAAGGGATAACCTGTCGGGTATGATCTCCAAATTGTACTGAAAGTGACTAGCGAAAGCTTGCGCTAAGTCATCCCAAACGAACCATCTTGTATGGTCCTGTCGAGTATACCATTCCAGAGCCGATCCACTCAAACTTTGGCTAAAGTACGCCATCAACAATTCATCTCTACCTCCCGCGCCTCTCATCTTGCTACAATATCCTCTTAGATGAGCTACCGGATCCCCGTGTCCGTTGTACATGTCGAACTTGGGCAACTTAAATCCTGCAGGAAGCTGCACCTCAGGGAACAAACACAGGTCTTTGTAGGCTACACTTACTTGCCCTCCCGGCCCTTGCATATTGCGGAAAGCGTTCTCAAGACTCTTCACCTTTCGAGCCATCTCCTCCTGCCCGGCACTAGCTTTTATCATGGGAGCGTGAGACTCGTGTTGTCTGAAGGTAGGCTCCGGGGGGTAGTAGTGAGAATCCTGGATATGAAACATTGGTTCACTAGAGGATTTGTGGATAACAGCGGGCGGAGGTGCCACATATACAGGAGCAACTTGTGGAACCTGAGGTGGTGTTTGCTTGGCCGGAGGTGGTGGTATCTGGGAGGTGGAAGCATAGTAGTGAGGGTAATCGGGGTAGGTGGATGATGAGTTCGGTGTTGGTGGCTCGGGGTTAGGATTGGCTGGAGGGACATATGCAGGGTTAGCAGGGTAGGCTGGTAGTGGTTGACCTCTCGACCAAGCCTGGTACATTTCAGCCATCTGTTGTCTTAACTTGTACATTTCTTCTTTCATCCCCGCCACATCCACGATCTCTTCTTCGTGAGCAGGGTCTACAATGGTTGCCTCGATCTCCTGGGATACAGCCTTTGTCATCTTTTTGGACCTGGTGTTGTATGGGTGGGTAGCCAGTATGCCAGTTGCTTAGAAAATCTGGACTCACAAACATCAACACTTGTTAGTTGTTAGCACATGAATAAGATGTAATGACTTCAAAAACAAACACATTTGCTCGAGTCGTTATGCATCATCCCGGCTGTTGCTCACTTCAATCATCATTTTCTTTTCCCGCTCTTTTGTTTTCTTTCTTTCTTTTCTTCTTTTCTTTTCTTTTCCTTTTGCTTTTTTTTCTCTTTTCTTGCTTTTTCTTTTCTCTCTTTTTCCTTGCTGTTTTCATAATCACGCTCCTATTTATTTGCCTAGCGGAGATGAAGGAAATGACATAAAGTAAAAGAATTGGTAACAACACTTTGTTTTCTTATTGATAAGTCAAAACCTTGATTACAAAGCGATGTTTAAGAAGAAGAAAAAGAAAAAATAAAAATAAAAGACGATGCATGACCTAAGAGTACATTAATGCACCTAGTGCCCGCGAGGCATCGTTCGGCCTTGCCGCGGGCCTATATGCTAAACCCCTTTGAAGCCTATCCAGGTCGGCCATGACTTGTTGTACAAAATACTTCACTGCAGAAACAAAAGTCCTCCGAGTCATATCTTCACAAAGTTGAGTCTTTCGGGTGATATACTGGGCGATGCGAACAATCTTTTCTCTGATGACCCCTTTTTCTTGCAATAGACGGCTTATTTGCTGATTGCGAGCGTCCAAGACATGTTGGTTGTCCTTTTGCACCTGTTGTAGCTCCAATTTTAATCTAGCCATGGTCGTGTAGCAATATTCTCTTTCTTCCTCAAGATCTTTGATAATCTTGTTGCTCTTGGCCGTGGTTGAGATTATTTTCTTTCTAAGTTGAGCTATTTCAACATCGTGCTTGTTTTGTAGCTGCTGGACTAACTTGGCTCTTTCCTCGTCGTCTTTGCCCATTTGCTTCCGAGCCTTGGCTAACTCTTTTTCAGCTACGTCCAAATCAAAGCTATAGTCGTTTACTTTCCGCCGGAGAATCTCAATTAACTTTTCATCTCGGGCTGAACGAGACTGGGGTCTCGGATGCAATTTTCATTTGAGCTATTTGAGCCTTCAACATATCATTTTCTTTTTTCAGCTGTTTCTTTTCCCCTTCATCGAATGCTGCTTGTAAGCCGCTTTCGAAATGAAGATTTCTCAGTTTATCTTCCAACAGACCGATTTTGGCTTTATATTCCTTTTCCTTGGCCGCCCATCTCAGATTTTCCTCGGATTGCTCTATCAGGTCTTGCAATTGAGGTCTCTTTGAAAGACGTTCGTGTTCAACCCCTCGTCGGTACCAGGTGGAGTATCCAGGTGATATCTCCCCTCTTGCTCTATTCGGCACACAAGTATCAATCTTCGGATTTTGGCATTCATTCCATATTTGCCGGATTCTTGCTTCCGGGAATTGCCCGTCTGGACCAATCTCCACGGCCTGCACACTGAAGATCCCCATCCCTCGGAATAATTTGACACCGACCCAACTGTCGCAGGGCTCTGTACGGGGCATAGGGTTGTATACTCTTCAAACCCATGATCAAAAACGGCGATCCCTCCGTTGGCATGTATATCACCTCGTCAAGAGGTAACCAGTCATACGTCCAATCAATTTGACCGTCAGTTAATGATCGAAGATACACAATCCAGCCTTGGACTCCTTCGGGCAACTTTTCTTCTTTTGTCCTCGCATTGAACTCTTCCAAACATGTCCGATCGGCCGAACCATAGCTCGAGAAGGAAGGGTGGTGGCACAAATGCTCAATTAGCCAGATCTGCAAGATCAAGTTACACCCTTCGAAGAAAGTTGCCCCTGCTTTGCACGCAGTCAGAGCACGATAGATATCCGCAACAATCATCGGGGCCAGAGTACAGTTTTCTTGTACTATCAGTGTGGAAGCTATCCCGGCGACTTTGATATTGATATGTCCATCTTTCCTCGGGAATATAACAACTCCGAGAAATGCCACCAAAAATGCGAACCTCCGGTGTTCTTCCCACTTCGCCCGGTTGGACTTGCAACATAGCTTGTTGGTAGGATCATTGAAACCCCCGACATGTCCAAACCTATTGTAGATGAAACTTAAAGAACAAAACCCGTCGGCCAAATCTTCATTATGAACATTCCGGGCAATTTTCAAAGAGTCGAGGAAGCGATGCACTGTCACCGTCCTCGGAGATACTGGGTATTTTCCTTTCAGCGGAACCTCGGTCTTCCCAATGTAAAAGGCAATCTCCTCCAAAGTAGGGGTAAGCTCAAAATCTGGGAGATGAAATACGTTGTGTGCCGAATCCCAAAACGAGACCAACGCCCTGATTACATCACCCCGAGGAACTATTTCGAGTAACCCCGTAAGGCCCTTCAAGTACTTTTTGACCCAGTCTTGACCATCGGATCCCATGTCCTGCCACCATAACCTCGGCTCCAAAGGGATTTTATTTAGGGAAAATTGTTCATTCATCATCGTGCTCGTCCTGCACATTTATTAAGGTGATTTTATTTAGAAAAGGAAAAATCTTTTTCAATGCAAGTTTTCAATTTTTGAATGAAAGAAAAGAAAAATGATTTTCGAAGTGGCCATTTTTGCAAAAACAACCTTCCGTCGTCCTTTCGGAACATTCGGCCATTTCCAAAAATAGCAATCACCTCGATTATTTGAAAAGAAAATCTTTTTGGTCTTTTTCTAAAAGTGTGGTTGGACCCGTTTAAGGGTTGCCTACGTATCCCACCTAATGGCGAGAATCAAACCTGCGTAGTTCGGTCATATTATTTGACCACTTATTTCAAAAATGTTCCATCTATTTTTTGCAAATTTTCGAATTTTCCGGATACCTATTTTCTATAAATCATTATTTTCCTCTCTCTCTTTTTCCTTTTCAACAATTTTCCAATCTCGGGATTTTCACCGGTCCGCATAACGATCAAGGACAATAAAATGCAACACATAGCATGCTCGGTCTTTTCAATACCGGGTCACCTGTCCTAGACGGACCCAACCCCTGTGTTGAGTCCCCTAAGTCAAATATGATGCAAATAATCGTCCTAGACCTATGTTCAAAATCTTACGGTTTCATAGATTGCTAGACCGTGTACCCGAGCGGACAACTCGAATCGAGGAGGGGCTACGTACCGGTGACCCGCGGAGTCAATCGGCTTTGTAACTTATCCGGCCTCTGTTTTCTTAATTTAAGGTGACTTTAACAGAAAGGGGAGTCTCAACCAGTAAGCACATCCCCGTTCGTGTTCAACCCCTCGTCGGTACCAGGTGGAGTATCCAGGTGATATCTCCCCTCTTGCTCTATTCGGCACACAAGTATCAATCTTCAGATTTTGGCATTCGTTCCAGATTTGCCGGATTTTTGCTTCCGGGAATTGCCCATCTGGACCAATCTCCACAGCTTGCACACTGAGATCCCCATCCCTCGGAATAATTTGACACCGACCCAACTGTCGCAGGGCTCTGTACGGGGCATAGGGTTGTATACTCTTCAAACCCATGATCAAAAACGGCGATCCCTCCGTTGGCATGTATATCACCTCGTCAAGAGGTAACCAGTCATACGTCCAATCAATTTGACCGTCAGTTAGTGATCGAAGATACACAATCCAGCCTTGGACTCCCTCGGGCAACTTTTCTTCTTTTGTCCTCGCATTGAACTCTTCCAAACATGTCCGATCAGCCGAACCATAGCTCGAGAAGGAAGGGTGGTGGCACAAATGCTCAATTAGCCAGATCTGCAAGATCAAGTTACACCCTTCGAAGAAAGTTGCCCCTGCTTTGCACGCAGTCAGAGCACGATAGATATCCGCAACAATCATCGGGGCCAGAGTATAGTTTTCTTGTACTATCAGTGTGGAAGCTATCCCGGCGACTTTGATATTGATATGTCCATCTTTCCTCGGGAATATAACAACTCCGAGAAATGCCACCAAAAATGCGAACCTCCGGTGTTCTTCCCACTTCGCCCGGTTGGACTTGCAACATAGCTTGTTGGTAGGATCATTGAAACCCCCGACATGTCCAAACCTATTGTAGATGAAACTTAAAGAACAAAACCCGTCGGCCAAATCTTCATTATGAACATTCCGGGCAATTTTCAAAGAGTCGAGGAAGCGATGCACTGTCACCGTCCTCGGAGATACTGGGTATTTTCCTTTCAGCGGAACCTCGGTCTTCCCAATGTAAAAGGCAATCTCCTCCAAAGTAGGGGTAAGCTCAAAATCTGGGAGATGAAATACGTTGTGTGCCGAATCCCAAAACGAGACCAACGCCCTGATTACATCACCCCGAGGAACTATTTCGAGTAACCCCGTAAGGCCCTTCAAGTACTTTTTGACCCAGTCTTGACCATCGGATCCCATGTCCTGCCACCATAACCTCGGCTCCAAAGGGATTTTATTTAGGGAAAATTGTTCATTCATCATCGTGCTCGTCCTGCACATTTATTAAGGTGATTTTATTTAGAAAAGGAAAAATCTTTTTCAATGCAAGTTTTCAATTTTTGAATGAAAGAAAAGAAAAATGATTTTCGAAGTGGCCATTTTGCAAAAACAGCCTTCCGTCGTCCTTTCGGAACATTCGGCCATTTCCAAAAATAGCAATCACCTCGATTATTTGAAAAGAAAATCTTTTTGGTCTTTTTCTAAAAGTGTGGTTGGACCCGTTTAAGGGTTGCCTACGTATCCCACCTAATGGCGAGAATCAAACCTGCGTAGTTCGGTCATATTATTTGACCACTTATTTCAAAAATGTTCCATCTATTTTTTGCAAATTTTCGAATTTTCCGGATACCTATTTTCTATAAATCATTATTTTCCTCTCTCTCTTTTTCCTTTTCAACAATTTTCCAATCTCGGGATTTTCACCGGTCCGCATAACGATCAAGGACAATAAAATGCAACACATAGCATGCTCGGTCTTTTCAATACCGGGTCACCTGTCCTAGACGGACCCAACCCCTGTGTTGAGTCCCCTAAGTCAAATATGATGCAAATAATCGTCCTAGACCTATGTTCAAAATCTTACGGTTTCATAGATTGCTAGACCGTGTACCCAAGCGGACAACTCGAATCGAGGAGGGGGCTACGTACCGGTGACCCGCGGAGTCAATCGGCTTTGTAACTTATCCGGCCTCTGTTTTCTTAATTTAAGGTGACTTTAATAGGAAAGGGGAGTCTCAACCAGTAAGCACATCCCCGGGGGAGAAGAGAGAAGGGTTTTCGGCACAGTTTTATATATACAGTCCAGATAATATCAGAGCGATAAAACACATAGCATGTTATTCAAATCATATAATGAAGTCAAAAAACGCGAACGGCAGTTCTAAGGAGCTCGAGTTCTTAAACCCTGAAATCGAAATTCAGGGTTGGATCCCCAGCAGAGTCGCCAGAGCTGTCACACCTCCCTTTTACTACCCCAAACATGCGTAAGGTGTATAAATACGCTTGTAGGGTATACCCCGACGCTTAATTACCCAAGATGGATAAAATAACGTAAGGGAAGGAGTTTTTCCAATTTAAGGACAATCGGTTCGGGATATATTTAGAGATTAGTCAGAGTCGCCACTTGGGAATGACAATGGTGTCCCAAGTCACCGGTTAATCCCGAATCCGAGGAATTTTGACTCTTTGAAATGTATGCGAAGCAGAGGTCCGGATAAGGAACTCTGTTAACCCGGGAGAAGGTGTTAGGCACTCCCGGATTCCGTGGTTTTAGCACGGTCGCTCCACTGTCGTTCTTGACTTTTTGTTTGACTCAGTTATAGATTTTAACAACATAATGTGCTTTTACGTTAAATATCATTTTTAGGAATTCGCGACATCGCGGAAACACACTTCGAGTCATACCGCAACCAGTACGCCTATGACTTTTGGAGTATTTCGGCTTAGCCGAGATTTGGATTTGAGTCGCACCAAGTGCACACTCGTTTATAGGAAGGTATATTAAAATCGTGCCCTAAAGTAACGTCTATCGGCTTTTAAATCTTTTGGGAGAAGCTATGGAATTGGCTATTAGCTTTCCCGAGTCTATTTGCGTTTATATCATTACTAAATGGGGGCCCCGGTGTTATTCGGGCGAGGCTCGTCCCAATTTTATTAAAGGATACTAATATTCAACTATGTTTTCTATATTTGTTTTTTCCTCAACCGTATTTACACAAACGTTCCAGGCCTATTCGAATTTCATTGTTGTTGGGCCTGGTTCTCATTTTGCACTCATTATACCAATCCAGGCCTTTGAAAGACCAGACATTTACATGAATTTATGGTCATTTGTCAATTGGCTACTTATCAGTTCGGACTTGCGCCTAAAATCAAGCCCAGACATAGAATGAAATTGTATTGGAAATAGACAAACGAAGATACACGCTTTGATCAACAAGAAATTCACAAGCATTTTTATTCATATCAGATGTACATAAAATAACAATTCTAAATCATTAGCTTTTCTGTACAAGGCTTGATGAAACTATAAATTACTATCATTTTTACAGCTAAAGACCATATCATTAACTACTGGTTTAAAACTAATACCAATTCTAAGAGGTCTGTGTGATTACATAAGAGGATTTAGAAATGATTAAACTAATAAACTAAAAATATGAGCTAATTAACTACACGCGTGTAATTGCAATACCAATTTCGATTGGATCTTATACTTAATACTATATCCTCAGTTCTTTCTAATCCCAATTGTTTCAATATCTTTTACTACTTAATCAGATTTAAGCCTATGTTCATAAATGAACTAAACACCAGTTTAAACACTCGTTGAAGGAATTTGAATTTTCAGAACTTGTTATGAATGAACTATTGATAAATTATTTAAACTTAGCTTATCGGCAAATTATGAACTCAGATATTCGTGAATCACTATCATTCTTATTCCATTTTTAGGGCATTAACTAAGTGACAATGATTTCTGAAACATCTTTATGAAGCCAGAATTGTTAATGCTCCTAAGGTCATGATTCATGCACTTATGTTTTAAGTTTTTTCCTATTTAAACTAGGTGTGATGCATTACTATGACTATACTACTACTACATTACTTCTAATATCTAGCTATTACATTGTTTCTGTTTTTGTTCTTCAGCTACTATATTATTTCAAAGTCACGAATCTGCACTATACTATACTAACAGTTTGAACTAGAACAGAAGTAAAAGAAGTCATCAGCATTCAAATTAGATCCTTGAACTTCATTTATCCACACTTCAACATTACATTTTGAGTGAGCAAAGTATGTACCTGATTCAGCCAAAAAGAATCAATGAGTTCTAGGGGATCAAGTAAGCAAGTAACATCAGGGTTTGAAACAGCAATGCAACAGTAGAGGATTTGAATAGCAACGAGCTAAATAACACAACAACAGAGTCAAATAACCCCAGCAACAGCAAGCTAAGAAAACCCAGCAGAATCCGATTGAAAGCACCCAGAAATCCTACAATCCTATTGCTGTTCTTAAACTTTGAAACTTTGGAATTTCAGCTTAAGTGTTTTCAGATCAATCTCCAAATGGAACCCCAAAAATATTTTCTCAGATTGTTATACCATGAAAATCCCCAATATTAGATCAGATTATTCTACAGTGGAGTCCCCTTTTTCAGCTCTTTGAAGGTGTATTTATAGCTAACCTTTAGGGCTGATTACTTGGGGAGAAAGTTATGGGATTAATCCCAACTTTCCCCCTCCTAAAATTACCTATTCTACACTTTAGTCCCATTTTCAGTTACCAAAAACCCTTCCAGCATGTGCTGGAAGGTTCCAAAAGATTCCTTTTAGGGCCTTTTACTAGTATAACCTTAGGGGTTTGAGATTTTTACAGATTTCCCATTTTTAAAAGACCATTATACCCCTAAATCTCTGCAAAATTGCAGAAATCAGGAGCATGAATGTCCCTATTACCCTCCTAAGTTCTTACTAGTTACTATTTTACCTTTTCAATACCCAATTGTGCCCCTAAGAGGCACTGCTGATTTACTAACTTACCTAGGGCAGATTTCAGCTTGATTTGAACCTATTTAACTAATAGCCAGCCCTGGTATTAGTATTTAAGGGCTGGCCAGGTTTATTCTTAAGAGCTATTTCAATTTTAGCCACTTTTAAACTAATTTCAATCAATTAAGACCAATTTATTCTTAATTAAAGCTACTTGCAGGCATAGCCTGTTTTATTGTTATGATTAACCTATTTAAAAGTTAGCCAGTCTCAAGTTGAGACTTAGCTTGGGCTATCAAAGCCATATACTGAACAGCTGGGCCCAAAACCTTTACAGGTTTGGCCACTTTGCTGTTCAGGGCTCAATATAGAGCCTGGGCTAGTCTGCATTTGCAGACATAGCCCCTTTGCACAACCAGCCACTGTTTTAAGGTGGACTGTGTGTTAGGGCTCACAGAATTGGTCAACCCTTTGCAAGGTTGACCATTCTTAGGCCAATTATTAAACTTGTAGCCTATTTTTGTTCATTTTCAGTTTATGTCCTATTTCAAAACTAACCACTTTTATGGAACTAGTACTAACAGCTATAACCAATCTTCCTAAGCATAATAGACATCAACAGTATTCATACCTAACATAAAACTATTGCAAACTTAACCATTTCAACATATAATTGCACATATAAACACATGAAGTCAAATATTGTTCATTAATCAATCAAAATTCAGAAGTAGGGTTTGATAATGTTGAATCTCAACTAATCAACTTACATAACTTGAAATCATGCAGCCACATGGCAATTAACATCAATTAGGCTAAGCAACAGTCATTTCATGTTAAATGATATACTGAAAAACCCTACAACACTTAGCATTTATGGATATAGACACTGAATTCCCAGAAACCAGTCAACATGGTTCAACTAACCTAAGCAGGGTGATTAAGATTCATTTTTAAGTGCTACCCTAGCTTGATATATGCATGTTAAGAGTGGGGATAAAGCATAGGAAAACCATGAAGAAGCAAAGAATAACATTCCTAAATCTAGCACAAGTGTATGACAAATGAGATGAAGATGATGACAAGAAAAGCATGGAGAAACAGTGAAAAGAGAAACCTAAGTCTATCATATGAGGGTAACATGAAGAGAATCAGACCCCAAATTGGCATACCCATTCATCAAATAAAACATAATGGAGATGATATGACAAGAATACTAGACTTGCATGAATCAGAATGTGAGCAAAGAAGTGAACCCCAGATAACTTGATATAAGAGATGAACAGAGATAGCCAAGCTTTTACCAAGACTAAACATAAGAAGATACAGAAAGAGAAACAGTAGAGATATTGTAAGCCAACAAAAGTAATCTAATGCTAAGCTAAGTGACAATTAAACATAGTATCAGAATCAAAACATGCAAGATGACAGAAGGACTACTGAAAACTACAAGGTGAGGGACCTCAATACTATAGTAGACAAAGAAACATTGGGACATCAACATAAAACTACCAGCCACAGAATACTAAAAGAGAACAATTGAACTAATTATGCCAAAAGAAAACAGAGAAGACAGATAGTCATGATATTTGCAAGCCAATCAATCAAGAACCAGTGTACTCAGCAGAAACAGAACACACATATGAGGATGAAGTGGAAATAGAACCCTAGTACTAATCATAATCTTGAAAGAACAGGTCAAAGCATGCGAAAATACACAAGATGAAAGATATGGAACAAGAGAGGATGAACAGACAAACGGGAACAAAATACGGAAGATGAACAAGTTAAGACAAAACCTAAACTAACAGATGAAACATTAGACTTAGAAAATCTACAGAATAGAAAAGAACACACAGAAACATAAGATGAAAGGCAAGAGAACATGAACAAACAGGCAAAGAAATCAAATATATGAACAATCAAGCAAATAAAACGAGTAAAACATGAAGAAGCAGAGAAGGTAAATAAAAACACAGAGAAAACAAATTAGGGTCGGGAACTTAGCTTGCGGGGCCGGTCCCCCGAGCTTCCTATTCCCTTTCCTTTTCCTTTTCATTCTCTCAGACTCTCAAGCTTTTTTTTTATTCCTTCTTTTTCTTTTTCTTATTCTTTTCCAGATCTTTTCCTTCGATTTTTCTCTGCTTTTTTCTTTTAGGCTCAAAAGGGGAGCCTTTTTTGATTATGGGTTACAGGGGATGTTCTGGAGTGTAAAAAGGATGGATCTTGACTGGGGTTGAGTTTGGGGTCGCCGGAGTTAGGGTTCCGACGACCTTCTTTGGGATATTCGAGAAGTTCTGGACTTATTCGAGGGTAGCCAGTGATATGGTCGGATAGATCTCATGGAGAAGAAGAGAATGGCATTGGTTTGAGGTGGGTTCTCATACTTTGGTGGTCACCGGCGTAACTCCGGTGACCGGGATTTATGAAGAGCAGGGTATTTTCTGGGGTTTTTGGGTGTAGAAGATGGAGAAGAAGAAGATGAAGGTATTAGAAGGGCCGGCGACCACCGTATAAGGTGGTGGCCGCCATGGCCGCCTAGGGTTTCTGAGGTTTGAAGAAGGAGATGAAGACAGGGAGAAGAGAGGCGGCCGGCTTTAGGGTTTTGAATTGGGTAAAATGAACGGCCGTCTTCAGACAAGGCCTATTTATAGGCAAAATATACGAGATAATCCTAGCCGCTCGTTTGATCAAGATCGACGGCTTTGAATGGGCGTTACTTAAACGCCGCCGTTTTGCTTCTAATGAGACTAAGGTCTCACACCCTTGGATCAACTTAAACGGACGGCCCAGATCGCTTTTCTTAATTAATTAACCCTAAATAATTCTGCCAATAATCTCAACCGTCAGATCTGTCTTGATGGACGGATGAGATTGAATCTCTCCACAGACCAACGGGCCACTTCACTGGGCCAAAACTTTGGGCCAATTCTTTTAACTCAGATCAGCCCAAACCTAACACAATACTAATTTTTTGTATTTTCTGATATTAACTTATTTTTTATGTACTTTTCTTTTATATTTTTTTTTTCTTTTTCTTTTATGAAAAATTATAAATCCTAATCTACTAATTACTCTAATTTTCTAATATTTTTTGCAATTTTTCTGCTATTTTTCCCTTTATTTTCTCCTATTTAAGCTATTTTGCTAATTTTTCTAATTAACTAAACTAACAAACTAATTACTACTATTTTTGATTTTTCTCTAATTTTTACTTATTCAAACACACAAAATATAACTAATTTCAAGCAAAGCAAGTAATTGCACTCAAAAACATATTTATTTTAATTTTGGAATTATTTGTCTGGTGCAAAAATCATGTGCTCACAGTTATATCATAATCCCCAACATGACAATCTTGCCTTAGACTCGAGAACCCGTCAAGTGTCTACCTAGGAGAAAGTCACTTCCTTAGTGCCTTTATAACTACTTAGACAACCCTTAAGTATTTCACTCTTAGCTTAATTTAGCATCTTATTAGCAATAAATTAGAAGTAATAAAAATACCAATGATGATTAGAAGTGCAACTAAGAGCAATTACGCATCTCTAACTAAGATGGAAACTCACTAGCTAATTCTAGCTCACTGTGAAAATTAATCCCGACCTTTTCGGGTAAAAGCTGCTTCGACCACTCTCGCTACTTTGTAGTAGTGTAGGGTTGGCCTCGATCACTTATTTGCGTCATTGCCGGGGTGCTAATGGTTTTGGATATTTATCGAAATAGTTTTATGTATTGTTCTTTTGTCCTTCTGCGTTACTAATTTATGTGTGTCACAACTTCAGGTACAACAAACAACAATGATCCTCTTGGAAATATGATTAAGGGGATGAGGTAGAAGATGTTGGAGATAATGAGGTGCCTCTTATACCTCAAGGACAAAGGAGAGACTACCAGACCAATGCCAATGATAATATTCCAGACCCTCCTCCGCCAACCCAAGAGTGTTTCCTCGAGTGCTTCCCAACCAAGGCCATGCTAGTGCAATTGTCTCACCCCAGATCCGGGCGGGCAATTTTCAAATTACTAATGTGATGCTGCAGTGTTGGAGCAGCGAGGGTATTTCACGGGTGCCCCCATTCTGAATGCTTACAAACATCTCAAGGATTTTGTGGATACTTGTTGGGGGAGCAAGCAAACTAATGTGTCGGAAGATGCACTTTGGTTGAGACTATTCCCTTCTCACTTAGAGGGAAGGCATTGGATTGGCTTGGGCGGCTTCCCAACCATTCCATCACTACTTAGCATGAGTTGGCGGATACGTTCATTGCAAAGTTTGTCTAACCAGAACATATGGCAGCATTGAGGGATGAGAACTTGGCTTTCAAGCAGGAGCCCACCGAACCATTACGCGAGATTTGGGAGAGATATAGAACCATGGTAAAGGAATTCCCCAACAATGATATGACTGAGGAAATGATGCAACATACTTTCTACCGGGGCATAAACACAACAAATCAATTCATAGTGAACCAACTTGTTGGGGGTAATTTCATAAAGTTGACTTATGATGAGGCTTGTGCCATTCTTGACGAGATGGATGACACGTCCTCCATTTGGAAAAGTAGAGCAGTGTGCCACATGGTGACCCCACGGTCACTCACTTGCACAAAGAGCTACATGATCATGGGCAGGCTATATCAGAGCTAACAACAACAATGAACCAGCTAGCAAAGGCATAATTACATCATGTTCAAAATCCATACCAAGTAAATGCCATGGAGGGTCTCAACATGCTAGTGAACAAAAGAAGACAAAGAGGTCAACCGAACAAGGGAGTTCGGATCAGATTGACAATGATTGTGGTGGATTCAAAATGATAGTTATGATGGACAGAACGAAGAAGTGCAATATCTGAACAACTATCAGAACCAAAGGGGAAATTTTTCTAAGCAACAACAATGGAGACCCCAAGGCAATTGGGGCAACCAAAGACAACAAGGGAATAGTAATTGGGGGAACAACAACTAAAGTTCCAATTGGGGCAATCAGAATAATAATCAAAACAATCAGGGAAATTGGAATGGCAACAACAACAACTGGGTAGTAACAACAATCGGGGTGGTTGGAACAATTGCAATCAAGAAAATTGGGGGGTAAGGCTTTCAAAGGCCCCCAATGTATCAACAACCAAACAATCCACCTCCATTTCCATCCCAAGGTCCTAGTTCTTCTAGCAATGACATAGGAAGAATTGAACTGATGTTTGAATAGATGATGAAAAAGAATTCTTATTCTGATGCTCGGTTGTCTTCCCACAATACTTCAATTAGGAATTTGAAGGTTTAATTAGGCCAAATCTCAGAGTCATTGAACACTCTCCCTAAGGAGGCTCTACCAAGTGATATGGTAGTTAAACTGAAGGTTGGGAACAATCATGTCATGGCGGTAACTACAAGAAGTGGACGAGGCGGTGATTTGAATACCTCCAAACAAAAGAAAATTTTGAGTGATGAAGTTGAGTTGCAAGAAGATGAAGTTCTTTTGGTGGTTGAAAATGTGATTGATGAGAACATGAACGAAAAAGTGAGGATTGATATTCAAGATGCTTAGATGGAGACTCACAATGATGTGAACCCGTCTCTGGAATACGTAATAGACATGTCAGAACCGATTGAGCCTAAAGCTAAGGCTCCTTTTCCAAGGCCACTTCCACCTTAACCTCAAAGGCTTACGAAACAAAAAAATGAGAATCGGTTTAAAAATTTTATTGACATGATGAAGAGATTATCCATTAATATGCCTTTGGTGGAGGCTCTAGAAAAAATATCGGGCTATGCTAAACTCATGAAGGACTTGGTGACAAAGAAAATATCCACAGATTGCGAAACTATCAAAATGACCCACCAAGTTAGTGCAATAGTGCATTTTATGGCCCCGGAGCTAGAAGATCCTAGTGTTTTTACCATTCCTTGCACCATTGGGAGTGTGGACTTTGCTAGGGATCAATGTGATTTAGGGGCAAGTATCAACTTGATTACCTATTCAGTTTTTAAGACTTTAGGTATTGGGCAACTCAGGTCGACTTCCATGAGATTGCAAATGGCGGATAGAACTATGAAGAGACCATTGGGTATCATTAATGATGTCCTTGTCTGGGTGGAAAAATTTTATCCTACCAATTGATTTTGTGATCTTGGATTGTGAGGTAAATTATGAAGTTCCAATCATATTGGGAAGACCTTTTCTAGCTACTAGGAAGGCCTTAGTTGATGTGGAAGCAGGGGAACTGACATTTCGGGTGGGTGATGAGAAATGTGGTCTTTCATGTATGCAAGTCAATGAAGTAGCCCAACAGCTCTGAGGTGTGCTCTTTTGTGGACCTTGCCATAGCAGTGATAGTTGATGATACTAGTGCAAATGTGGAGGACCCTCTAGAGGCAGTTTTGTTGAATCCGATGTAAATGAGGATGAGGCCAAGTGGAGTGTGTGAATGCTTTACATGGAATGGGATCTTATTCTTATGAGTCTCGGAAACTCTCTTTGGATCTTGAAAATAGAAAGACTCCTCCAACAAAGCCTTCAATCGAGGAACCTCCGATTTTGGAATTGAAGTTGTTGCCTCCACATCTTAGGTGTGAGTTCTTAGGCCCTAGTTCAACTTTGCCAGTTATTCTTTCCTCTTGTCTTACTAATATGCAGGTTTATGCCACAATGGCGGTGCTTCATAAGCAAAAGAAGGCAATTGGATGGACCTTAGCTGATATTTAGAGGATAAGCCCTGCATTCTATATGCACAAGATTGTTTTAAAAGATGATGCAAATCCCTCCTTGGAACATCAAAGGAGGTTGAACGAGGCAATGGAAGAAGTTATAGAAAAACAATGATCAAGTGGTTGGATGACGGGGTTGTGTACCTCATCTCTAATAGCTCTTGGACTTCACTGGTGCAATGTGTTCTGAAGAAGGGCGACATGACCGTGGTTGCAAATTCGCAAAATGAGTTGATTCCTACTAGGACTGTCACCAGGTGGAGGGTATGCATGGACTACCGCAAGTTGAATAAAGTGACCCGCAAGGATCACTTTTCATTGTCTTTTCTTGATCAGATGTAAGATCGACTTGCTGGGTGTGTCTTCTACTGTTTCTTGGATGGGTATTCTAGGTACAACCAAATCTGGATTGCTCCGAAAGATCAGGAGAAGACCACATTTACTTGTCCATATGGCACCTTTTCCTTTTTCTAGGATGCCTTTTGGGTTGTGTAATGCACCGACTACATTTTAGTAGTGTATGATGGCCATTTTCACTGATATGGTAGAAGATATTCTGGAGGTGTTCATGGATGACTTTATTGTTGTGGGTGATTCATTTAATGAATGTTTGAAACAAATCTTGATAGAGTATTGGCCCGTTGTGAAGCAACAAATCTTGGTCTTAATTAGGAGAAATGCCACTTCATGGTGGAAGAGGGCATAGTTCATGGGCAAAAAATTTCAACGCATGGTATTGAGGTGGACAAAGCAAATATTGATGTGATTTCAAGGCTCCCCCCTAACTTTGTCAAGGGAGTTAGAAGTTTTCTTGAGCATGCGAGGTTCTACCGACGATTTATCAAAGACTTTTTGAAGGTAGTGAATCCCTTATGCAAGCTATTGGAAAAATATGCCAAGCTCGTGTTCGATGAGAGATGTATGCAAGCCTTTGATCTTCTCAAGCACAAGTTGACCACCACTCCTAGTATTACCTCGCCTAGATGGATCCTGCCTTTTGAGCTCATGTGTGATGTGAGCGATGTTGCGGTTAGGGTGGTTTTGGGTCAAAGAGTGAACAAAATGTTTCATATGTTGTACTATACGAGCAAGACAATGAAAGATGCTCAAGTGAACTACATGGTGACTCAGAAAGATCTTTTGGATATTGTGTTCGCGATGGAGAAATTTCACACGTATCTCATGGGTTCCAAGATCATAGTCCATATGGATCATGCCGCACTCCGATACTTGATGATAAAGAAGGATTCCAAATCTAGACTGATGCGATGGGTCTTATTACTTCAAGAGTTTTATTTGAAGATTGTGGACCAGAAAGGTAGTGAAAACCATGTGGCAGGACCACTTGTCCCGCTTGGAGGAGGAGGGGAGGCCTCGTGATGTCCAAGAGATCAATGATTCATTTCTCGATGAATAAGTCCTTTCGGTGTCGGTGAATGGTATGCCATGGTTTGCGGACGTTGCTAATTTCCTTGTTACTGGTTTAATCCTGTGTGAGCTCTCTTCTAACCAAAGGAAGAAGCTCAAATGGGATAGTTTGTATTTCTATTGGGATGATCCGTACTTATTCAAGATTTGCACTAATGGTGTGATTCGAAGGTCTGTCCCGGGGGAGGAGCAATTAAGTATCATAGAGGCTTGTCATTCCTCTCCCTATGGTGGCCATCATGGCATGGCAAGGACGACTTCAAAAGTTCTTAGTTGTGAGTTTTATTAGACAATTTTGTACAAGGATGCAAGTGAACTTGTGAAGATATGTGACAAATGTCAAAGATCTGCTGGAATTTTGAAGAAAGATGAGATGCCCCTCAATACCATTCTTGAAGTTGATATTTTTTATGTATGGGGCCTTGATTTTATGGGCATGTTTATGAGATCGTGTGGGAACACATACATTCTTGTGGTAGTTAACTATGTTTCAAAGTGGGTGGAAGTCGTGGCTTTACCAACAATGAGGCCCGGAGCATTGTTGCATTTCTCAAAAAGAGCAATTTTACATGGTTTGGCACTCCTCATGCAATTATAAGTGATGGGGGGTCTCATTTTGCTAATAGAGCTATTGACACTTTACTCGCAAAGTATGGTGTCAATCACAAAGTTTCTACTCCTTATCATCGTCGGGCGAGTGGCCAAGTTGAAGTCTCAAAAAGTGAAATCAAGAGTATATTATCAAAGACGATCAAAGCAAATAGGACTGATTGGTCAAAAAAGTTGGATTATGCCTTATGGGCTTATAGGACTGCTTACAAGACTCTGATTGGTGTGTCTCTGCACCAGTTGGTGTTTGGGAAAACTTGCCATCTACCGGTTGAGTTAGAGCACAATGCCATATGGGCCTTGAGGAAGCTGAATCTTGAATGGGATGTGGCAGCAAATCTTCGTGTGGAGCATCTTAATGAACTTGATAAATTCTGATTCCATGCCTACTCCAGTTCGTCCTTGTACAAGGACAATATGAAGTACCTTCATGATAAATATGCTTGTGGCAAGGAGTTCAAATTGGGTGATTTGGTTCTCTTGTTCAACTCTCGGTTACGTTTCTTTCTGGAAAAGCTTAAATCGAATTGGAGTGGATCTTTTGAAGTGGTGTTTGTTACTATGTTTGGTGCAATTGACTTGAAGAACAAAAATGGGGAGGTTTTTAGAGTTAATGGACACATGGTCAAGCACTACCTGGGCAAGATTGTTGATAGCCACTTGGTGGTGTCACACCTCCTTTTTTACCGCACACATACAACGTATAGACATAAATGTGCCTATGTTTACTACTACACCCCGAGAATAGATATAATAATAATCAGGGAAGGAGTTTTTCCACTTAAAGGACAGTCGGAATGGGATCAATTTATTTAATTATTCAGAGTCGCCACTTGGGAAAATAATGGTGTCCCAAGTCACCGGTTTAATCCCGAACCGAGGAAATTTATGACTCTATAATACAGTCTGCGAAACTAGAAACCTGGATAAGGAATTCTGTTAACCCGGGAGAAGGTGTTAGGCACTCCCGGATTCCGTGGTTTTAGCACGGTCGCTCAACTGCTATTTTTGTTTTTATCTGATTTCTTTACATATATTAATCCGGTGCTTTTAATGTTCCGCTTTTCAATTTTAGGAGAATTGCGACGTTACGAAAGCACATTTCAAGTCACACCGCAACCAGTACGCCTGTGACTTTAATGTATTTCAGTTTCGTCGGGAGTAATATTTGGGTCACATAAATGCGCACCCGTATTTAGGAAAGTAATTTTATTTACAAATCGTACCTAAAGAGTCTATCGTCTTTTTAACTTCGGGAAAGACCGTGAAATATGCTAAACGGTCCTTCCAAAAACTAAGTTTTCATAACAGTTATTCGAGGGCCCCGAGTGTTTTGTTTTGAGGCATTTTTAACAACAAACAATGATGGTATATCTTCAACATAAAGTGCGGAGACACAGAACGGTTGTATTTGTGAACAAGCAGGTTCGAGCAAATGGACAGCGTCACATTCACTCATACTGAGACTAACTCAAACATACAAATCCAAACAGTAGTAACAAATAAGATAAAGCAATCGTGATTTCACGTTGAACCGAATCTGGAGAATACAAATATAAGAGAACATACCCCTGATTCGAACCAAAGATGCTACGAGCTGAAATTTGCCTTTGATTAATAAAATTCTGACAGTTACAAGGACATCAATAAACCACATCCACGATCGAATCTTGTTATTGTAAAATTCATCCATCTGCCAACTTTCTTCCACGTGTGCAATAGGCATACTCAAACCACAATCTTTTCCAGTGTAAGCTATCCATGCCAGTGCCGTCGGACTATCAACAGCAGCCTTCAAGTGATTGAAAAAATCAGGTCGCCGTCCTTCTATCATTTTTGTAGCTTTCACAATCACATCATTCAAAGGCTTAAGAAATTCAGCCAAACCAGACATGTCAGGTTTCTGAGTCTGCTTGATTTTGATGAGAAGTTCACGTTGAGCTTCAAAAGCCTCCTCAACAATCTTTGTCACATCCAAAACTCGTCCTCCAATCTTCTCTGCAGCACTTCGAATTCTCCCGACGGACTGAGACCTCAGATCGTCAAAGGCAATGATCGACGGATCTAAAACCGCAGCAGCTCCGCCCTCCCCCTGTGAAACTCCTTCGCTGAAGCCGCTGGCTGACAGTGCCTCAAGCCGTGTGACGGCGGACTCCAATCGCTTTATCAACTTCTCATCCATCGGCAACATCAACGCATGAAGCTAGAAAACTCTCTCTATCAATCTATCCTCTAGAAATGAAGTTGCGATTCGGAGATAGAGTAGACCTGATGAGCGTTTGTGTGTTGTTGTGATTTTTGCATGTGAAGAAGAAGACGTTAGGGTGGGGGTCTTGTGAAGAAACGCAGGGAAGGGGAGTCTCCTCCTGATAGCTGCGCCGCTGCCTGTTACTGAAGGAGAGGGGTCTCCTTTTGCTTCTGTTTTTTAAAAGTCACGGCCCCATCATTTGTCCGTTGGACAACATTCCCACGTGAGAGACCAAGAGTCATGGGTCTCCACGTGGGTTTCAAGGGTTATGGGTTTCGTCTCGTGCTCCGTCCGTGTCCCTCACGTGTGGTGGGCTCGGATTATTATGGGCTAGGTCCGAAAAATATAAAACCGGGTAGTTTGAACCCGAATATTATTCTTTGCCCGGAACCGAGAATGAGAACACGGTGTTATTAATTAATCCTACGCAAGTAAAATAACTATAAGACTAATGATTAAAACAAAATTATTTTTTTATATTTTTTTTCAAAATTAAAGTAATTACAAAATGTTAATGAAACTATTTTTATTATTTTCGTTTTTATAAAAAGATAAAAATATAAAGTACTATTTTTGTATTTTTCAAGTTTAAAATGACTACGAAACATTAATAAAACTATATTTTGGTTATTTTTAATTTTAAGGTAAAAATAAAGTAAAAGAGTCAAATTTAGCTAAAATAGCTATATTAAAACTAAACTAAATATTTTACGCTAAAAATAAAAAAATCTCGGGTAGGGGCAAAATTACGCATCTACAGCTGCCCCTCTTTGACTGAAAACACAAAGAGTTTTCAGACAAAGAACGACAAGATAAGTGTTTTTGACCCGACCCTTATTCGGAGGGACTAAACTAAGAGAAGAGGATGTGACCGAGCCCTTGTATCTGAGCTGCCTACATATCCTTGGCTATAAAGGAATCAGGCCACGTGTAGTTCAGAAGTGAGTAAGGATATGGAGTAACCGAGGTGGAGAGCCAGTCGAGGTGCCGTTCTGTCGAGATTCTGTTCCATCGAAGTTCCGGTCCGTGGTCCTGCTATTACATCAAAACATGAGAAAAACTAACTAAGCCTATCAGCTACTAGTTACAAGATTCCTATCTATAAGTCTTCTGAAGCTTGATCTTGACTATTGGTTGGTGCTTCATGCGGACTCTAAATTTAAACCTTGATACTTGCTAGTTGTAGGTGCTGCTTTTCGGATCAAGACCAGGTATGCAATGCTTGTGACCTTGGCCATGTCTTGAGCACACCACATCTTTCATCAACTTCTGCACTTGGATTAACTCCTTGCCTTTTTTTTCATTGTGACTAACTTCTGTTGATCATCTCGGACTGTTGACTCGCATTCTGGTCGCAAGCTTCTTTTGTTGCTAACTTGCATTGCACTCCGAAGTGAATTCCCTTACTTGTGATCTTCGAGCTATTGTCCTTCGAAGTCTGAATCTATCTTTTCTGATCCTTGTTGCCTTCCTTCTGATTCATGCCGGGGATTTCCGTTACGCTCTGTCACTTTTCGATTGTTCACTATCCTTATTAAATCTTGGAAACTGAGACGTCGTTCTGCTTTTCTGGCGGGCTTCTGACTTTAACGACAAACTCTAATCATAAATCGCCATTCCATTCTTCAGGCGGGCACCTAACTTCACCAATAAACTTCAACAATAAATTTCCACTCTTCTCTTCAGGCGGGCTCCTGACTTCAACAACATCCTTTGAAAATAAATCGCCATTCCTCTCTTCAGGCGGACTCCTGACTTCAACAACATCTTTTGAAAATAAATCGCCATTCCTCTCTTCAGGCGGGCTCCTGACTTCGACATCAACTTAGAAAATAAAACGTCATTCCTCTCTTAAGGCGGGCTCCTGACTTCAACATCTTTTGAAAATAAATCGCCATTCCTCTCTTCAGGCGGGCTCCTGACTTCAACATCAACTTTTGAAAATAAATCGCCATTCCTCTCTTCAGGCGGGCTCCCGACTTCAACATCAACTTTTGAAAATAAATCGCCATTCCTCTCTTCAGGCGGGCTCCTGACTTCAACAACATCTTTCGAAAATAAATCGCCACTCCATTCTTCAGGCGGGCTCCTGACTTCAACTACAATTTCAAAATTAAATTGCCCCTCCATTCTTCAGGCGGGCTCACTGACTTCCACTACAACTTCAAAATAAATCGCCACTCCATTCTTCAGGCGGGCTCCCTGACTTCCACTACAACTTCAAAATAAATCGCCACTCCATTCTTCGGGCGGGCTCCCTGACTTCAACTACAATTTCAAAATTAAATCGCCACTCCATTCTTCAGGCGGGCTCCCCGACTTCCACTATATCTTCAAGACTAAATCGCCACTCCATTCTTCAGGCGGGCTCCCTGACTTCAACTATAACTTTCACACTAAATTGCCACTCCATTCTTCAGGCGGGCTCCCTGACTTTAATTACAACTTCAAAACTAAATCGCCACTCCATTCTTCAGGCGGGCATCCTGACTTCAACTACGACTTCCACACTAAATTGCCCCTCCATTCTTCAGGCGGGCACCCTGACTTCAACTACGACTTCCACACTAAATTGCCACTCCATTCTCCAGGCGGGCTCCCCGACTTCAACTACAACTTCAAAACTAAATCGCCACTCCATTCTTCAGGCGGGCTCCCTGACTTCAACTATAACTTTCAAACTAAATCGCCACTCCATTCTTCAGGCGGGCACCCTGACTTCAACTACCACTTCAAAATAAATCGCCACTCCATTCTACAGGCGGGCTCCCTGACTTCAACTATAACTTTCACACTAAATTGCCACTCCATTCTCCAGGCGGGCTCCCTGACTTCAACTACAACTTCAAAACTAAATCGCCACTCAATTCTTCAGGCGGGCTCTCTGACTTCAACTATAACTTTCAAACTAAATCGCCACTCCATTCTTCAGGCGGGCACCCTGACTTCAACTACCACTTCAAAATAAATCGCCACTCCATTCTTCAGGCTGGCTCCCTAACTTCAACTGCAACTTCAAAACTAAATCGCCACTCCATTCTTCAGGCGGGCTCCCTGACTTTAACTACAACTCACTAACTCCATCCCATCCATATCGCCTTCCTTTGCTTTCTGTACCATTTTCTTCTTCCTGCATTGTCTCTTGGGCCACCTTTTCTTTTGAATTACCTCGTTTGGAATTGTTCTCCTCCTGGGTCGTGTTATTTTCCTTGGACTGTTGGGGATATCTTTAGAATTGTTTACTTACCTGCTGGGGATGATGCTGCTGGGAAAATCTTCTCTATTTCCTCCTTTTCTACTTCCTTCAAAACCTTTTATTCTCTCATGGGATCGCGGGGGATTGAAATGTCATTAGCTGAGGATTGTCCTGTCGGGGGATCCCTTTTCCTTTTTCCTCTTTCCAAAACTCATTCGGTACTCGCGATTGGCTCCCTTAAAAAACTTGTAGGATATAATGCCGCCGGAGAAATCTCGAACTCAGTGTTTTATTTTTTCGAGAACTACTGGGGATGATACCGACTTCTTGCCTTTCTGAACGCAAGCTTCCTCGTTTTGTCTTGTCTGCTGGGGGTATAATTTCCTCTATCACAACTTGTTGTTTTCTTTTTTTCTTTTTTTTTCAAAGCTGCTGGGGATAATCTGGCTTCTTTCCCCAATCGGGTATTTGGTTTCGAGAAAATTTTCGCAACGGGAGAAAATTTTCTGCCCCAGTTTGAGAATCTTCTTCGTGGCATGCTTTTCTGCCAACAACCCCTCTTTTTCCTGTTTCAAATCAAAGAAAAATTGGTTAGTTTTAAAATGTGGTGGTTGGTTGTGGTGCTCCTGCTGGGGATGGTTCTCCTCCTCTTTCCCTGCTCTGCGTTTCATTATCAGAACTTGCTGGGGATGTTATTATTTGATGATATTCATACTGGGGATAGCTTTCTCCTTTCTTGCTTCCCCGCCTTCCTTGACGACTCTTCATTCGCGAACCTTTCCACGTGGTTTTCCACTGACCACCCGAATTCCTATGATAGTGACCCTCCGTGAAGACCTTGCATGTTTTACTGGCGAACCATTTTCTTTGTTCACCCTTGTCACTGAAAATACCTCTTCTGCTGGGGATATCCTCCCTTCTTCTGTGGCGTTCTCCGACCTTTGAATCTCACTGGCCTTGGCCTTGAGGTCATTAACCTTTACTTTTTATGGAGGTATCTTTTATGATGTTGGTCTACCCCTTTGTCAACTTCCTCTTGTTGGGGAACATCCTTCTGGACATTGGCATTGCGCTTGTTCTCTCCTGACTTATACCACTTGGGTGTACCAATTAGAATCCCGTCTTGCGTAATTGGAAAGCTGATGGAAAATTTTGCAGTCATTTCTTGCAAACGGACTCTATTGGGGAATTTTCGATAAAAAAAAGAAAGATAAAAGGAAACAGAATAAAAGACAAAAAGGAAGATGACTCTCTAAAAAAGAAAAATTATAAAGTAAACCTATCAAACGTGGATACCAACTCTAATAGACATGACATGCACATATAGCCTATCCTCCATCGTTAAACCGCCTTTTGTAATCTTCGCTTGGGGCTTTCCCATCTGATTTCCAATCTCCGTTCGACTTGTAGTGCCCGAGGGGTTTTCACTACCAAGCCTCTCTCATTTCGGTTTTTCTCTCAGATTTCATCGCCTTATGGTGCCTGTGAAGGTTTTCACCGCTAAGACTCTCTCATTTGTGTTACTTTTTCACCGGGGATTGGTGGTGTTACTGCTAAGACTCTCCTATTTTCTGCTGGAGATCGGAGTCTTTCTGCCGGGAATCAGAGTGTTATGTCCCGATGAAACTTCTCTCATTTGCCTAACTCAACCTCTTTTGAAAATTGGTCAAAAGGTCTTTCTTTGGACCGTAATGTGGGTTTGGACAGGGCTAGAAAGAAAAGGGTATTAAAGGCTCAAAATAAAACCAATTGGGTTCAAAATTACAACCTTCGGAATCCTATATTTTCCTTACATAAACACATTTTTTTTTACTGTCCTTGTTTCTTGCTTGGGGATTTTTTGGTTTTTATTTACACTATGACCGAGCTGTGAAGCGCCTACGTATCCTCTTTGAGGAATCAGGTCAAACGTAGTTCCCAATTCCTCTTTTTCAATTTTTTTTTTTCATACATTTTTCTTTTTCTTTTCTTTATCTCTTTTTTGTTGTTTTCTTTTTCTTTACTTTTTCTTTATCCCTTTCTTCTTTTGCCTTTCAAACTTGTGTTTCTAGTCTTTGCAACTAATTCCGAAGGAGGGGTATGAAAGCATTTAAAATAAGCCTCAAAGGGTTGACGATGGATAAAGTGTTTGGATAGCAGAACAAAATGCCTTCGTCATTCCAATCTTCAAAACATGCCAAGTGTAAACAACACAATTAATATTCGTCATATCTTTAAAGCACTGTTGGGCAACACTTCATTATGAACGACCCCATGTCAATTTTGGCCAGCTTGCCTTTGACTGTTTCCTTTTTACTTGCCCCGGTTTCACATGACTCGGGATCCAAATAGTCTCAAATTGTTTTTATTTCCTTTAGATGACCCGATCATCTTCCAATTGCTTCATGATAAACTTTTAGAATTAAGCCACAATTATGTGTGCGCATGTCGTGTCACTAGATTCGGCGTTTGAGCACAAGACAAATCTAAAGGGTAAAAAGAACTAAACAAACAAAATGACCGGAAGTAACAAAAGACCGAAAGATTCATTAAACTAATAATGAAATGGTTCAATGACAAAACAAGCAAAACAAACTAGAGTACAGCCCTGAAACAAAACTGGGCAAGACCAAAGCAAACTGCTAGGACAAAAGGGTTTGACAACAAGAAAACCCTGAAGATAACTCGGACAACAGAAATGACGACAAAAACGAACCACCAAAGCTCCATCTAGCTGACCAAAAGATGGAGTGTCTTCCCAATTACCAAGCACAACATTTTAGCCACTAAGTTCTGCATCAATATTGCTGAGGCTTCCATCTGCTTCAACATTTTTAGCTTCAGTCAATATACCCCCCAGAGGATTCGTGTGCTCCCTATCATCGTCATTGATCACAATCAACCATCCTTTTTGAATCATTCTTTCTATTTCCTTTTTCAAGGTACGACAACTCTCAATATCGTGCCCCCTGACATTGGAATGGTATGCACATCGTGCAGTATGATCGAAGCTTCTTGCACGTGGGTCGGGAGTATATCCGGGGAGCGGTGTAATCAGGCCGACATGCTTTAACCATTCAAACAGACTTGCATAGGATTCTCCGATAGGGGTAAGAGCATTTTCTCGCTTCAGCAACCTCTCCTCCCTAAACGCCTTATTTGGCCTGAAACCTGACCCAGGGGGTTTCCGGTATGTTCGTGGGGGTTGGTAGGCTTTTTGTGGAGCTGGGTACCTGGAAGGTGATGTGCGATTTTGGGTGTCCCGGGGAGAGTAGTGGTGTTGGGGACGGGAGTAGCGTTGTGAAAACATAGCTGGGGGACGAGTAATTAAGCTACTCGAGTGGCTGGAAAAGTTGTGATAGGCGGGTATATATGGAGAGTGCGGAGGGATCATCTGGCATCGGGTTCAGTGTACGGGTAAGGACAGAGTCCGGGAAGCTAGGTGGTGGCGGGGGTGGTGCTTTTCCATCCATCCACGCCCGATACATGTCAGCCACATGTTGTCTCAATATTCTGACTTCTTCTACTAACCCGTGGTTCCGTTCAACCAGCTGTTGTCGGGTATCGGTATCAACCCACTCAGTCTTGAGATTATCTGCCATTGTCCTCTGACTTTGTCTTACAGGGAAGAGTTATTTTAGAACCACAACCAACCACCTTTCGGTAAATGGACACAACAAAGCGAAGTCATCACGTTAGCGTTAGGGCATTTGACAGACAGGTGAACGCACATTAGGGATGCAATGAACCTAGGCAGTTAAACCTTTCTATCATGCATTTGCTTCAGTTTCATGTGTCATTCCAGCTTCTCATATATGTGCTTTCCCAACTTTCCTTTATTTTCTAAATTGTTTTTGTTATTTTTCTATTTTTCTCTTTTCTCTTCTTTTTTTTCTTTTTGGTTATGGATATGGTCGAATCCTATGTGGATTGCCTACGTATCATGACCCCGCATGAATCAGACCGAGCGTAGTTCTTGCCAATTAATGCAAGAAAATAAAGAGATGTTTATTTGATTTTTTTTTTTTTTTTGATTTTTCTTTGAAGGAAAATTATAGAAGCCGACTCCAACTACAAACTTGTGTAGGAGATTTCTACAAGAATAAGAAAATTTTTGGTGTCAATTATGACTATTTCTACAAAATTAGCCAAGTAATGAAATTATGGCTATTTTTGCAAAATTTAATTAAGAAAGATAAACTTGAAAATTTTTCCATCCTGTGGCTCATGGGGCATCGTTCGGCATCGCCATAGCCAACGCAAGACTGAGAAGTTTCTAATTTCAATTGACTATTTTTACAAAATTGGCCATGTAATGGCTTATTTGACAAAGCGGCTATTTTTGCAAAATTTTATTTAAGAGGCTACAAATTCAAAACTTTTCATCTTAAGGCTCATGGGGCATCGTTCAGCACCGACACAGGCCAACACAAGACTGAGAAAGTTTAAATGCCAAATGTGGCCATTTCAGCAAAACCATATGTCGTTTTTTTTTTTTTTTTTTTTAATCCTGTGGCTCATAGGGCATCGTTCGGCATCGCCATAAACCAACACAAAACTATTTTTTCATAAATTGGCCATGTAATGGCATATTTAGACAAAGTGGCTCTTTTTGCAAAAGTTTATTTAAGAAGATGCAAATTCAAAATTTTATCTTGGGGCCTATGGGGCATCGTTCAGCACCGACACAAGGCTAATACAAGACTGAGGAAGTTACAAATGCAAAAATGTGGCTATTTGAGCAAAATTTCGGCCATGTAATGGCTTGTTTGATAAAGTGGTTACTTTTGTAAAGTTGAGTGATGACTCAAAACTTGATTTTTGGGGGTATACAGCCTTTCGATATTTCCGCGAGGGAATATTTCAAGGTTGTGTCCAAAATTATTTAAAATGATTCAAAGTGGCTATTCTCGCAAAAACGGCCTTCCAGCGTCCTTTTGAAGGACATTCGGCTTGTTTTAAACAAGAATAGCATCAACCGACTTATTTATAAAAAAATCAAAAATTTGGCATTTTTTGGTTATTTTTGCAAAAGGGGTGTGAGCCCGGACTTGATTTTGCGGCTATGGCCTTGCAACATTTCCACAAGGAATATTTCAAGGCTGTGCCCGCAAATTATTAAAAATGATTCAAAGTGGCTATTTTGCAAAAACAGCCTTCCGGCGTCCTTTCGGAACATTCGGCTATTTTCAAAAACAACGTCACTTCGATTTATTGACAAAATTAAACACACATTTTTTTTGATTTTTTAAAAGGGGTGGTTCGACCCGATGAGGGTTGCCTACGTATCCCACCTAATGGCGAGAATCAAACCTGCGTAGTTCGGTCAGATTAGTTGACCAATTATTTCAACAAAATTGTTCCACCTATTTTTCAAATTTTCTTTTCAAACCTTCGACATCGTTTCGTCGACATTTCGATATTTTCTATTCTAAAATTTCCTCTCTTTTTGTTTTTCCGGAATTTAGCCCGTAATAATCTAGAACAAATAAATGCAACATATAACATGCTCGGTCTTTTGATTACCGGGTCACCTGTCCTAAACGGACCCAACCCCTGTGTTGAGTCCCCTAAGTCAGATATGATGCAAATAAGCGTCCTAAATCTAGGCTCAATATCCTCATGTTTTTAATGGTACTAGACCGTGTACCCGAGCAGACAACTCGGATTGAGGAGGGGGCTACGTAACGGGGACCCGCGGGATCGTCCGGCTTTGTAACTTATCCTGCCTCTTTTCTTATTTTTGGTATTGACACTAACAGAATGGGGAGTCTCAACCAGTAAGCACATCCCCGGAGGTAAGAAGAGAAGGGTTTTCGGCACAGTTTTATATACAGTTCACGCAATATCAAAGCGGTAAACATATAGCAGTTTGTATATAGAGTGCAACTAGTATCAAAGCGGTAGACATGTAGCACATTAATTAAACATATAATAAAATCAGGATATAGACAAAAACAACAATTTAACTGAGCTCGAATTCTTAAACCCTGAACCGAAGTTCTGGGTGAATAATTTCAATCCCCAGCAGAGTCGCCAGAGCTGTCACACCTCCTTTTTTACCGCACACATACAACGTATAGACGTAAATGTGCCTTTGTTTACTACTACACCCCGAGAAGAGATATAATAATAATCAGGGAAGGAGTTTTTCCACTTAAAGGACAGTCGGAACGGGATCAATTTATTTAATTATTCAGAGTCGCCACTTGGGAAAATAATGGTGTCCCAAGTCACCGGTTTAATCCCGAACCGAGGAAATTTATGACTCCGTAATACAATCTGCGAAACTAGAAACCTGGATAAGGAATTCTGTTAACCCGGGAGAAGGTGTTAGGCACTCCCGGATTCCGTGGTTTTAGCACGGTCGCTCAACTGCTATTTTTGTTTTTATCTGATTTCTTTACATATTTTAATCCGGTGCTTTTAATGTTCCGCTTTTCAATTTTAGGAGAATTGCGACGTTACGAAAGCACATTTCAAGTCACACCGCAACCAGTACGCCTGTGACTTTAATGTATTTCAGTTTCGTCGGGAGTAATATTTGGGTCACATAAATGCGCACCCGTATTTAGGAAAGTAATTTTATTTACAAATCGTACCTAAAGAGTCTATTGTCTTTTTAACTTCGGGAAAGACCGTGAAATATGCTAAACGGTCCTTCCAAAATCTAAGTTTTCATAACAGTTATTCGAGGGCCCCGTGTGTTTTGTTTTAAGGCATTTTTAACAACAAACAATGATGGTATATCTTCAACATAAAGTGCGGAGACACAGAACGGTTGTATTTGTGAACAAGCAGGTTCGAGCAAATGGACAGCGTCACATTCACTCATACTGAGACTAACTCAAACATACAAATCCAAACAGTAGTAACAAATAAGATAAAGCAATCGTGATTTCACGTTGAATCGAATCTGGAGAATACAAATATAAGAGAACATACCCTTGATTCGAACCAAAGATGCTACGAGCTGAAATTTGCCTTTGATTAATAAAATTCTGACAGTTACAAGGACATCAATAAACCACAGCCACGATCGAATCTTGTTATTGTAAAATTCAGCCATCTGCCAACTTTCTTCCACGTGTGCAATAGGCATACTCAAACCACAATCTTTTCCAGTGTAAGCTATCCATGCCAGTGCCGTCGGACTATCAACAACAGCCTTCAAGTGATTGAAAAAATCAGGTCGCCGTCCTTCTATCATTTTTGTAGCTTTCACAATCACATCATTCAAAGGCTTAAGAAATTCAGCCAAACCAGACATGTCAGGTTTCTGAGTCTGCTTGATTTTGATGAGAAGTTCACGTTGAGCTTCAAAAGCCTCCTCAACAATCTTTGTCACATCCAAAACTCGTCCTCCAATCTTCTCTGCAGCACTTCGAATTCTCCCGACGGACTGAGACCTCAGATCGTCAAAGGCAATGATCGACGGATCTAAAACCGCCGCAGCTCCGCCCTCCCCCGGCGAAACTCCTCCGCTGAAGCCGCTGGCTGAAAGTGCCTCAAGCCGTGTGACGGCGGACTCCAATCGCTTTATCAACTTCTCATCCATCGGCAACATCAACGCATGAAGCTAGAAAACTCTCTCTATCAATCTATCCTATAGAAATGAAGTTGCGATTCGGAGATGGAGTAGACCTGATGAGCGTTTGTGTGTTGTTGTGATTTTTGCGTGTGAAGAAGAAGACGTTAGGGTGGGGGTCTTATGAAGAAACGCAGGGAAGGGGAGTCTCCTCCTGATAGCTGCGGCGCTGCCTGTTACTGAAGGAGAGGGGTCTCCTTTTGCTTCTGTTTATTAAAAGTCACGGCCCCATCATTTGTCCGTTGGACAATATTCTCACGTGAGAGACCAAGAGTCATGGGTCTCCACATGGGTTTCAAGGGTTATGGGTTTCGTCTCGTGCTCCGTCCGTGTCCCTCACGTGTGGTGGGCTCGGATTATTATGGGCTAGGTCCGAAAATTATAAAACCGGGTAGTTTGAACCCGAATATTATTCTCTGCCCGGAACCGAGAATGAGAACACGGTGTTATTAATTAATCCTACGTAAGTAAAATAACTATAAGACTAATGATTAAAACAAAATTATTTTTTTTATTTTTTTTCAAAATTAAAGTAATTACAAAATGTTAATGAAACTATTTTTATTATTTTCGTTTTTATAAAAAGATAAAAATATAAAGTACTATTTTTGTATTTTTCAAGTTTAAAATGACTACGAAACATTAATAAAACTATATTTTGATTATTTTTCATTTTAAGGTAAAAATAAAGTAAAAGAGTCAAATTTAGCTAAAATAGCTATATTAAAACTAAACTAAATATTTTACGCTAACAAATAAAAAAAATCTCGGGTAGGGGCAAAATCACGCTTCTACAGGTGGTATTGCTCCATCTAAAGTGATTTGATGGTAACATGTGTCGTGCCGCGATGTTAAATCATGTGCTTTTTGGAAGACAGCCCATGTGTCTTTCTTTTTGTTTTTCTTTGATTCTCTTCTTAGTGTAGGATTTAGTTTTGGACTGGCTGGTTGTGAGATGTTGTAGGATTGTTTTGATGTAGTGCAGGACCAAGTTGGAAAAATGATCACTCTATGAAGCTTGCAATGCGGACATCACTTCATTTTGTGCGACGGCAAAGGATTTAGTGCGGGGGCACAAATTCAATACGAACCGCAGAGTTGATTGATACAAAATAAGGAGTCTCTAAAGTTTGCCACCGCGGTCGTAATGCATTTTTTGTAGTCTGCGATGGACCACTGTGGCTACATTCAATTTTATGCGGTCCACAGTGGGCTTCTTCCAAGTGACATTAGTTTCTGAGCACCGCGGACCACAGTGACATTTTGTGGGATCAGCGGTGGGCAGGTAAGATGGGCTGGTCCTTTTTCTATAAATAGGACTGAGGCCCTCCATTTGAACTTTTCGACCCTCTACTCTCAAAAGCTTAAAAATTACTATACATCATTCATTATTGCGTGAATTTAACTACTAAGGCTCGTTAATCAAGTTTGCATCTCACATCTGGTAACTTTAATTCTTTCTTAGTTGTTTAATTTTGTTATTTTCTTTGAAATTTCATTTTTCTTATCTTGTATTCCTTTTATTCCACTTTTTCTTTCAATTTTGTAGCATAAGTTTGTTTAAGCATGTGCAAATTAGACATAGTTAGTTAAAAACAGTGATTCAACATTTAGGAGATCAAGAATTGATGAAAAATTGGCCTGAAAATGTAAAAACCTTGAACCCTAGGTTGGTATTGCCGTTGGGTACTCACCGTGGACTACGGTGAATATCGTGCGGTCCGCGGTGCCTCTAAGAGGTTCAAAATGCTATTTTGTGCGACCATGGTGATAAATATAATGAAAGCTAAAAATTGAGGACTGCGGCCGTAATGGATTTTATGCGATTTACGATGCCTCAATGCGGACCGCAATGTATTTTATGCAATATGTGGTGCATAGATTCAGAGAGTCGGTAGTCTGAACCCCACCTCAGTGTGGACAGTAATGCATTTTGTGTGGTCTATGGTAGCTTCTTTGCAATCGCACTTCATTTTGTGTTGTCTGTAATCTGCAACTTCTGAATGTCTATATTTTTTCTGATATTCTTCACTGACTCTACTGATACTCAAAAGCATAGACTGTATTCTCTTGCAGATTATGGTGAAATCACAAGGTGAAAGTGATAAACAAAAAGGCAAGGAGAGTCCTTCCAAGGAAGGGGACGAGGCATGATCCGGTTGACCTCACAGCTCGTGCAAAACATCAAAAACACAAGGAGGCTCACAAAGGCTGCTGATAAGGCTATTGACAAATCTGGGAGTTAACATGGGCCTTCTCGGGAGTCATCTGACTTAGACTCCGTGCCAGAGTATGTTCCTGACTGGCCGTAGAGGAATAGATTGAGGGATACACCTCCGATCTCCCCCACTGCCCAAGCATCAATGCGTATATCTTCTGAGTTGTCTGAGGGCTCAGCTGCAGGTAGTGACAAGGAATATTCCTCCCTACCTACAGCTTCACTATCGGGGGAGGGGCCTGTAGAAGAAGAAGGAGAAGAAGTATGAGGGTGTGATCCCCAAGGGGGAGGAGTAGATAGAAGTAGGAACCCGGAGGCATGGCGGGATAGATTTATAAGTGAGGTGGCCTACCACAAATTCAGAGAATGGTGGCTCGAGAGGAAGTTGATACATGAGCTGAAGTTCATTATCGATGACATCTTGCATCATAACCCCAATGCATTGAGGCAGTTCAGAGCGAGAGCTGGTTGGGAATATTTCATAGGCCATGTGTGGGATGCAAATGAGAAATTGGTGAAGGAGTTTTACATGAATATTTTCCACATCAAAAAGGGCACCACAGTGACCAAAGTGCGGAACTTGAATGTAAAATTTGATGGCAAAATAATAAATGATTGTTTGGGCTTTCTGGAGGAGGATGAGTCACTGTACTTAGAAAAGGCGGCACTATAAGAAATATACGATGATAACCGACAACTGCAAAGGCTTTATTGAGGTTGAATTTTTCCTTTCACGATGACCTAGGCATTATGGGTGTTATTTTGAGCTATCATCAAAATGTTAACCTGTCATTATTCGAGCGAGGGCGAAGTTTTTCTTTTTTGCTATGGCCCTTGTCCGTATAGGTGTTATTTCGAGCTGTTGTCGAAATGTTAACCCATCATAATTCGATCGAGGTCAATTTTTTTTTTCTTTTTGGTGATGGCCATTAGCCGTATGGGTGTTATTTTGAGTTTTCATCGAAATATTGACCCATCGTGATTCGATTGATGTCGAATTCTTTTTTTTTTGGCGATGGCCCTTGGTCGTATGTGTGTTATTTCGAACTATCATTTAAATGTTAACCCATCATGATTTTATCGAGGTCAGATTCTTTTTTATTTTTGGCGATGGCCCTTAGCAGTATGGCCATTATTTCAAGCTATTATAGAAGAGTTGACCTGTCGTGATTCGATCGAGGTCGAATTCTTTTTCCTTTTTGACGATGGCCCTTGGCCGTATGAGTGTTATTTCAAGCTATCGTCGAAATGTTAACCCATCATGATTCGATCGGGGTTGAATTATTTTTTCTTTTTGGCGATGGACCTTGGTCGTATGAGTGTTATTTCGAGTTGTCATCGAAATATTGGCCCGTCGTGATTCGATCGAGGTCGAATTCTTTTTTCTTTTTGTCGATCGCCCTTGGTCGTATGGGTGTTATTTCGAGTTGTCGTCAAAATGTTAACCTATCATGATTCGATCAAGGTTGATTTTTTTTTTCTTTTTGGCGATGGCCCTTGGCCGTATGGGTATTATTTCGAGCTGTAGTCTAAATGTTAACCTGACATAACTTGACCGAGGTCAAATTCGTTTTTCTTTTTTGCGATGGCCCTTGGTCGTATGGGTGTTATTTCGAGCTGTCGTCAAAATGTTAACCCATCATGATTCGATCGAGGTCAATTTTTTTTCTTTTTGGCGATGGACCTTGGGAGTATGGGTGTTATTTCGATCTGTCATCAAAATATTGACACATCATGATTCGATCGAGGTCGAATTCTTTTTCTTTTTGGCGATGGCCCTTGGCCGTATGGGCATTATTTCGAGTTGTCGTCGAAATGTAACCCATCAAGATTTGATTGAGGTCAAACTCTTTTTTTCTTTTTGGCGATAGCCCTTGGCCGTATGGGTCTTATTTTGAGTTGTCGTTGAAATATTGACCCGTCGTGATTCGATCGAGGCAGAAGTTTTTTCTTTTTGGAAATGGCCTTTGGCCGTATGGGTGTTCTTTCGATTTATCATTGAAATGTTAACCCGTCATGAGTCCAAATTTTTTGGAGAGTTTTGGGTGTTCTCTAGGGAAGTTCTAGTTTTTTGGAGAGTTTTGTGTGTCCTCTGGGGGAGTCCCGATTTTTACTTCTTGCATTCCCTGGGTGAGTCCCAGTTTGCTTAATTTCATCTTTATTGGAGAGTGTGATGTCAGAGAATACAAAATGTTTCTATCTTGCTAGCGTTCATTTTATGCATATATTAGATTTTTCGTGTTTAAACCATTCATTGTTAGGCCTGGAGAGCCTGTCGATAGACGGGGCGATGAACTACCCCTTGAACTTGGTGAAGTCTCCCTCATCGCCTCGTTCAGAACCTTTCCGAGATATCCCAATCGAGACACCTGGGTGAGGAAAGGGAGTACGACTTAGGGGACGTCATTTTCCAGAAGTTGAAATGTCTGAGATGGGCGATATTCAAGCTATTTTGTAATAGTTCTTCTTCCACTCTTCAATTGGAATGCTTCTCTTGCTCACTTGTCCATGCGGCGCTTGTGTTCCTGTTAAGCAAAATAAAAGGTAAACCAAGATGAGATTTTTCTTACCTCGATCCAATGAGTCGATGAACGAGGGTAGCCTTATAGCGTTGTTCGCTCTACGTGACGTTTAAGTGGTTGATGAAATGGTGGTTTTTAGATTCGACAGCAATATTCATCTCTTTTTTCTCCCTCTTTTTTTTTTAAAATAATGTCCTGGCACCACGTGGCTTGGGTTCGCTTTATCTCGCTCATGGATCGTCCGGTTTGTGGGGGAGGGGGAAATGTCTGAATAGGGCACGATCCACGATGTGCCCATTCTTTTATAGGATTGTGCAGCAGGTGTCGTCTACTCTTGTGAGTTTTTGCGTCGATATTGGTTGCAACTTCTACTTTCGTGTAGCATCATGATCTAGATTAGCATGTGAGGTTTACTTACCATTCTTTCTGGTGGGTGATTGTATTTCACCGGTTTTGGATCTGAGGAGTAGGAAGTTTAGCTAAGAAATCCCCACAGAAGGCACCAAATTGTTTCACCAAAAAAGTATAAGACCATTTGATTAAATCAATTAATAATAATGAAGGGGTAAATCTTATTCAAGCATAATCAACTTCAAATCTAAAATTGTATAGCGAGATAATAAATGGAAAATAGGAACATTCTCGATTTAATGATGATACAATCTCACCTTTTATGAGAGGAAAAGAAATCATCGGTTTACATCCTTCACCGAAAGATATTCTAAGAGAAAGAGTAGAGAGGAAAAATTAAGCCCTTTTTCCGAGAATTCTCCTTTGATATATAGTTCTTGGATTTGTGTTCTTTGACCAACGTACTCCGTAACGGTCTTTTTCGTCGTTATTTGAGTACCATTTTTACTTAACATACATTGTCGATGATTGAACTGAAGTTGGTCGTGGTATTTTTCGCTACTCGCCACCTAGACGAAGTCCCGACTTGATCGACTACTGTAATGAGATTTTGACCTATCATGACTTAGATTATCCTTGAAAATAGTTTTAAAAAGCACAAGGATTATTAAATTACATATATCTGTTCTTGTTGACCAAAAAAATTACATCAATCTGTCTTGTTGACCAAAAACTTACATATATCTGTCTTGTTGACCAAAAAAAATGACCTGCATATTGGAATAACCTCCCTCCGACCCTCTCGCCACCCCTCTCCCCCGGAGGAGGGGGGCTGTATAGTCTATAGAAAGATCAGTTAAAAGTAGGAGCTAGGTTGCAGAAAATACAAAGGAGTGTAACTTTTACACATTGATATCTGATAAGATAAACTTTTTAACAATATCCAAGTCACCTCAAAGTCATTTACACAAAAAAGAATAATTTGACAAACATGAGTTATAATCAGTTTGGCCAAACTTTCAAAATTACTTTTTGAAAAGTGTTTTCAATTAAGTATTTTTTATGAGAAATAGTATATATTTGGTTAATTAATTTGAAAATATTTTTGAACAACAATTAGTATTTGACAAAAAATTTATAAAGTGCTTCTCAATGTTATTTTCTCAAAAGTATTTTTCTTTTAAGTATTTTTAGAAAAAACTACTTTTTTCTATTGCTCAAAAATTATTTTTACTTTTACAAGCTTGACCAAAAACCTTAATAATAAAAAATATATTTTTGGCCACCAAAAAAAAGCTTAGACGGACATGCTATTAACTTGGGAAAAAAAGATATTTAGTTATATTGTTGTTGGAAGTATATTGATTGTGTATTTTATTTTATTTTATTGTATTCATGTATTTTTAATAGAAGCAGAAAGTGGTGTTGACTTGATAACTATAGGGGAGTGGTGAGTGTTTGTCTCAATATCCAACAAAGGTTGGTATTGAAAGAAAGGTAATACTATATAGATATTTAAGTGTTATAAATAGGAGAGCCACTTGCCTCATTCTCAGCATTATTAGCAACAAATTTAGACAACCCTCTTCTAAGTTTTGTTACACTGTGCTGACAAAACCAGGAAGAGCTGAGGCTGATTAGCTACTGTCTCTCTTTCTCTTTAATTATAAGTTAATTTCTTGTCTTGAAAATAAAGAACAATACAGGAAAACATAGTGTTGAAGAAACAAATGGAGATGGAGAGAGGCAGAGAAAAAGGAGATAATAACATGATTTGTGAAGCTGAGACTAATAGTGTTGATTGGAGAGGAAGACCTTCAAATTCCATCAAACATGGAGGAATGAAAGCTGCGGCTTTTGTTCTTGGTATATTAAGTCCATTTTCCCTCAGACTTTCATTTATTCTCTTGTTCTTGAAGTTTGCTCTTGTTTTTCTTTCATGTTTTTTAATTTGTGGTCAATTATTTATCTTTTTTCTTTTTAGAAAATGTCACTAGTCTTTGCAGGTTTTATTTCTCCCTCTTGGAATATATATATCATTTATGACACTAACACATGGTTGCAGTGGTTGAAGGCAGAAATTCTAATAAGGGAATTCATAAAGAACTATACAAAAGGTTTTCTCTATATAAATCATATTCAACAAGTTACATATACATAATTTTTTAACCTATATATCCAATACTATTTTCTGGCGAAGAAGATTCAATTGAACTCTTTCACGCCTAGAGTATTCCCTTCCCCAGACACCCATGGTTGTGTGGTACTACTATTTGTTTTGGATTTAAGTTACAAACACAAATAACGTAAAGAGTTAACTTTTGTATCATTATTGTATTTTATGTTCGTAGCAACTAATATACCTTATTTTCAAGGTTACTAACCTCACATTTAGTTAAAAGGTTAGTTATAAATAGTGTATAAGGTGATGTAAAAATCTGTTACGACGTACAGTGAACTCATTCTGATATATATGTATGAAATGAAATACAGGGTTGCAAGGATTTGAGATAATGGGAATAGCGGCAGTAGGGAACAACCTGATAACATATTTGATAAATGAGATGCACTTTTCATTGTCGGAATCAGCAAATATAGTGACCAACTTTATAGGGACAGTGTTTATCCTCTCCCTACTTGGAGGATATCTCTCTGACTCTTATCTTGGTTCCTTTTGGACCCTCCTCATCTTCGCCTTTGTCGAACTTTCGGTAATACTTACTTTCTTTTCCTTTTTATATTCTCTTTTTGTCTCTTTCAATATTATTATTTTATCATGCACACTGTTATAATACAAAAGAACTGAAAAAGACGTATTTATTGAACGTCTTTGGTCTGTGTAAAACATGAATCATTAATTTTACTTGGATGCGAAATTAGGTCCTTTATATACCACCATGTGTTCCCTGCGCTAAGGGTCTGATTGGAAACAGCCTCTTTGCCCTTTCGGGTAGAGGTAAGGCATGTTTACATACTACCTTCCCCAGACCCCACCTTATGGGAATATACTGGGTGTTGTTGTTGTTGTAAATACCACCATGTTGTATGGATTTTTCAAAATGTTGTCGTATGTCGAATCCTTTAAAAATGCATTATTTTTAAAAGATCCGGCACACAACTAGTGATATTCTCGGAGAGTATGAGTAATATAGGTTATTCCCAATGGTTTCAACATCTTGTTCTGAGAAACGAGTCTAAATAAGAATACTCTTTCCTCATTTAATATTTGGTTAGGTTTAACATACTTGTAACCACTTTAGAATAATTTATAAAATGGGGAAAAAATTATTCTTCAAAGCAAGAGGGTAATTTTTTAGTTTTAAGTTATATACACTGGGTTTACACTATCAGTACAGTTTTTCGAGGTTACTATGAAAATTTATTCACATGTATATATACATTATTTCTCTTATTATTTTAAGAACGACTATACAATGTCATTTTTCCTATTTTCGTTAACTTAATACTGTAAGAATTCTTTATACGGTCAGTGCATAAAACATGTAGTAATTTCTTTCTCTCTTGTGTGTGTAGGGTTTCATATTACTATCAGTACAAGCTCATCTTCCACAGCTAAAACCACCAAAATGCAACAACATGCTAAGTACTGACAATGGAGACCAGTTATGTGAGGAAGCAAAGGGTCTCAAAGCCTTAATATTCTTTGTGGCATTGTATTTGGTGGCATTAGGGAGTGGTTGTGTGAAACCAAATATGATATCTCATGGTGCTGACCAATTTAACCATCAAAATCAGTCAAAGCAATTATCCAGATATTTCAATGCTGCTTATTTTGCATTTTCAATGGGTGAACTCATTGCTCTTACACTTCTTGTTTGGATACAAACACATTCTGGAATGGATGTTGGATTTGCTGTCTCTGCTGCTGCTATGGCTTTGGGATTAATTACCTTAGTTGCTGGCACTCTTTTTTACAGAAATAAACCTCCTCAAGGAAGTATTTTTACTCCCATTGCACAGGTAAAATTAATTCAGTTGTCCTTTTAATATTTTTTTTACACGATCAGTATGGTTTAATCACCGGATCGAGCGGTGAAAACAATCTCTTACAATAATATGTAGGATAAGGTCGCATACAATAGATTTTTATAATCCGATTTTTTCCTGTACCCTGCATATAGCGCGGGAGCTTAATGAACGGAGTTGCCCTTTAGTATGTTACGTAACAGATTTGTTACCATTTAATTTTAATACTTGGTATAGAGATTTATTCATAATTAACTTTAAAAGTGATCTTATAGTATAAATAGTTTTTATACTATATGAGCCCCCATAAAACTTAAACTGTTACATATAATTTAGGAACAAGTAACAACAACAACAGTTCAATATAATTTTACAAGTGGGGTTTGGGAAGGGTAATATATATGTACGCAGATGTTGCACTTACCTCGAAGGGCAAAGAGGTTGTTTCCAGAAGACACTAGGCTCAAGAAAGTAACAAGAGACGATATATTAGTACTGGCAATAAATACGTAATAAAATAATATAAAATACATAATATAAATAATGATATAATAACACTATAAAAAATATAGAAAATACAAAAAAAAAGTATCTAACAGATAAAGCCTTGTTTAGGACAAGTAACATGTTTTTAATTTTGTATATATTTTTATTTCATGTTTGACTTTTGTTCTTCTTTTATTATTACATGCATTATTACTAGGATGTCTAATACTGAGGATCAAGAAATGGGTTGGCTGCCATTTTCTATTTTTTAATGCTAGTTCTAACCTTTTTCCCCTTTCTTTTTGTGAATCCTATAATAATATACTAATGCAATCTTGTTCTCTTTCGCCGAACATTAAAGTAATCCCCTCTATATATATTGCTCAATTTATATAAATAACATACATATGTTCCTCATTCATCATTATTAATTCCTCAATTTATATAAATAACATACATATGTTCCTCATTCATCATTATTAATTCCTCAATTTATTCTTCTGTCGGAGAATTTGGTATCTTCTATTAGTCCTGGCCACCCCAACCACAGGCGGATATCCTTTAAACTATGTGTTTATGTGAATTCAGATCATGTATACGTATTAATAAATATATTAAATATTTATAAACTTAGTTAGTTATTATAATATATAAACTTAACATCGATTATATGAATTCACAAACTTTAAATCCTTCGGGTCTACTTGTTCCCAACTCAACAAAGAAAGAAAAAAATTCCAATATAACAACATAATATATATTTTTTAAATTGAAGAAGTGATCTTAACTGTTCTTATATCTATGGTAAATGGCAGGTTTTGGTGGCTGCATTATTAAACAGAAAGCATATTTCTCCATCAGATGCACGTATGCTACATGGGACCCACACCATCAAAAATGTCAACCCCACATTGTCTCATGATAATATTGGTATTACTCTTCACACCAATCGATTCAGGTACGTACATTTAAGGATTCTTATAAACAATATCACTTATAGACCATAGTTATTTATTAGGTAATAAATTATTTAGTACATACGTTATTAGTAATTGTTGGGTAACGCCAACATAATCATGTCTATGGCAAGGCTCATGAGGGGGGTAGGGTGGTCCGGATCGGAGTCATGATCGATTGATGGGATAGGTTAAAAAATAAAGTTATACTTTTATGTATAATTTTTAGCATGATAAGTGCTTGATATTTACGATAATATTATTATCACAATATTCTTCTTGGACACTATATGCAATGATATATCTAAAGTAGGAATTCGCCACTTACCACATTCTTTGTTCAATGTTAATTTAATTTTTAAGGCATAAATTAGTACTACTTTGGTATATTCTTCCACGCTAATTATGTAGAAAAACGTTTTTGTTTTTTCCTTCTATTTTCAGATTCTTGGACAAAGCTTGTATAAAAGTGCAAGATGGAAATAACACAAAAGAGATAAGTCGATGGAGACTTTGCACAGTAACACAAGTAGAGCAAGTGAAGATCCTAATTTCAGTCATTCCCATTTTTGCTTGCACTATAATTTTCAATACCATTTTAGCACAACTTCAAACCTTTTCAGTCCAACAAGGAAGTGCCATGAACACTAAACTAACTCAAAATTTCCATATCCCTCCAGCTTCCCTTCAATCTATTCCTTACATATTGTTAATCTTCATAGTCCCTCTCTATGACACATTTTTCGTCCCTTTCGCGAGAAAATTCACCGGTCATGATTCAGGTATTATTGAAGTATATGATTATCTCATCTACATAAGTAACTTTTTAGGGAGATCGTATTTTTAACTACTTATTTATATTATGTCTCAACAGGTATTACGCCTCTGCAACGTATAGGTCTTGGCCTATTTATCGCGACTTTCTCCATGGTATCAGCAGCCTTAATGGAAAACAAAAGGAGAATTTTTGCAGTAAATGAAAATAAAACCATATCAATATTTTGGATCACCCCACAATTCTTGATTTTTGGATTATCTGAAATGTTCACTGCAGTTGGACTTATTGAGTTCTTTTACAAACAATCTTTAAAAGGGATGCAATCCTTTTTTACAGCTATTACTTATTGCTCCTACTCATTTGGATTTTATTTAAGCTCAGTTCTTGTTTCATTAGTGAATAAGATCACTTCAAATTCATCACAAGGTGGCTGGCTTAGTGACAATAATCTCAACAAAGACAGACTTGATCTTTTCTATTGGTTATTGGCAGTGCTGAGCTTTCTCAACTTCTTCAACTATCTGTTTTGGGCTTCATGGTATTCCAAAAATCAATCTTCATCAGCAACAATACAGCAAGATTTTAATTCCAAAGTTGTTGGAGATGATAGTATAGCATAATTAATTAATGGAATTACTATGTACTTTTAGTGAAATAAATTTCTCTAAATTTTCTTAAGGTGCCTATGGCTATGATGATCTATATAACTGTACTTAGGTGATTACAACATGTAAATGTCTAAAAAAAATCCATTAATCATGGACGTAATCCTGTTATTGGTTGGTTATATGAAACTTTTTTTTTCCAAGTTATATGTACTCTCATTGTAATGATATGTTCCAAGTTATATCTACTCTCAAAAAATACGTATAAATATATTAACTATATGAATATTCATAACATCCTCCGTACATTTAAAGAAAAATAACTCTTTTATTAATTATATAAAATACTTTTGAAGCTGCATATATATTTGATGTATAAAGAAGGTCTCCTTTTCAAAGGTTCTTCTGGAGCCTGTTTGGATTGACTTAAATTTTTAGGTAACTAGAGTATTTGGCAAAATAAAAAACAGTTTAAAAAAATAGTTTAAAAAAAGCTAAAAGCCATAAGTTAGGATATCTAACTTCTCCGTTTTTTTCGCTTAAAAGCCATCTTATTTTGTCCAATGAAATTACTTACTTGTCCCTTATAACTTTTTCTAATCCCAAAATTACCCTCATCAAATAAATCCTGAAACATACAACTACCTCACTTTCTGTTCATCTTCTTTCCTCTTCTTCTCCTTTTATCTTCAATTCTCACCCACACGTTCACCTTTCCTATGTGATATTCATGCTTTTATATACTTCTATTTTCCTATTATAAATGCTCCTTTTTTTTAACATAACATTAAAATACAAATACCTTTTTCCTCAACATATGGAGGAGGAATCTGCTTCTGTAATTTTTACATAAAGTTTCAATGTCCATATCATAATGGGCAGTAGTCTATTTTCATTTTTCAAATATATGACCGTGTCTTTTGATTTCGTCTTTGTTTGGTAAGCAAGAGGAAGATGCAGGTTTTTTATTTGTTTTATACGATATTTTTGTCTTTTTAACACAAAAAGTGCTTACCGGTTCTTATTTACCAATCCCTTCAATAACTTTTTTAAGTTTCTAACACTTTTATCCAAACAAGTAACTATTTATGTATAAAACAAACTCAAACACTTAAAAGCCATTATTTAGGCAATCCAAACGGGCTCCTAACCTTCGGTCGTCGGTCTTCGGCCACGAGCCTTTGGCTTTGAATTATTTAGGTAGCTTTCCATTTACAAGATTCAATGTATTTAATTTTTCTAGTACATCAATATCACTTCCTCGATCATGCACAAAATTGTGGACCTATTCACTCGCTTTTGAATGACAAAAAAATACAACAAAAAGCAAGTACAATAAACTCTCACGCTCGTTTACTCTAATGCAATAAATATATAATTTGACATCGAATATGCAACTTTCTAAAAACTGCTATATGTGGTGCATATTCATGGAACATAATGAAAGTAAATATGCATAAAGTCAAAAAGAGAGTGAAAAGGGCAAGGTGGGGCTTTTTTTTCTCTTTTGGTGGTGAAAGGAAAAGGACAAACATAGATTACTCCAATGGAAAATCTAGTAAGCTTTTGTAGATGATGTCTTTATTATACTGTTGTTTCCTCTCTTCTCAAAAGAAACATGTCTGAGACATGTTTTTTATGTTGGAGATAGGCCCTCCCTCTTATAAACCACTGCTTCATTGCTCATTAATATGTTTAACTAAAAGGATTACAATGGCCCCTCCATACATTATTCTTTTTTTATGAAAAAAATATGTGGTTACATCCTTTTGGTCATCATATCTATCATAGTTTCTTGTAATACAACTGGTATTGATAATGACTTAATTCTTTCAATTATTACTATCATTCTCTTTTATTTGGTGGAATGGATAAACCTAGCCTAGATGTTGATGGAAGTACTTTTTATGAAGTAATGTTGTAGGCTACCTTTCCCATTCAAGTGTGTTCTATGATCATGTATTTGTATAGTGCATTAAATGTCACCATCAAATTAAGGGCATT